>PISX010005426.1:0-64549 GCA_004024625.1 Mellivora capensis
TTGCAAATGACAGTACAGACAAAAGGTTGATATCCAGGATCTATAAAGAACTTCTCAAACTCAACACACACAAAACAGATAATCATATCAAAAAATGGGCAGAAGATATGAACAGACACTTCTCCAATGAAGACATACAAAGGGCTATCAGACACATGAAAAAATGTTCATCATCACTAGCCATCAGGGAGATTCAAATCAAAACCACATTGAGATACCACCTTACACCAGTTAGAATGGCCAAAATGAGCAAGACAGGAAACAACGTGTGTTGGAGAGGATGTGGAGAAAGGGGAACCCTCTTACACTGTTGATGGGAATGCAAGTTGGTGCAGCCACTTTGGAAGACAGCACTTTTCTAACATGGCTCCTGAATCAGAAATATAATCTGTTCAACTTCATACAGGCATGAAAACAAGAGCGCCTGGGTCTTCCCGGGTCTTTCTGCCCCTCTTGCTTAAAGAAAAGGATCATCTCTTCATCCCCATGGTCAATGTGGATGCTAAAAAAGAACTTAAAAAATGCAATACCTACATTTTGCTTAATGTTGTGAGATGGAAGCAGACAGCTAGAAGGGACAAACCTGAGCTGTTAATAAATGCTTTAAAGAGTGTCTTGCGCTCCTAACAAGGTCTTTGTGATTTTAAAACATCTTGCTAATAAGGGCATTTTCTCCAGTATGTGCTTAACTATTTTCAGATTACTTGAAGATAATTAAAAAGGAATCTGGAGGTTTCCCAACGCTTTGCTTAAATGACTCACATTTAGGGGAATCTCAGTGTGGATAATGAGAAACATAAAACAAAACTAGGAGTGCCTAGAAATGACTTTGCTTTTGTTCCAGAGAATCTTCATTTTGAAATTGAATTGGGAGGGATTTTTGGTCCTGGGAATTAGAATAAAGAATGAAGCACTCTGGTTTGAAGATGATAAAATAGCTGGGAGGAAAGAAAAGCCCAAACCTATTATGTTATATTTAAATGTATATTTTATTTAATTTGGAACATATTACAGGATTATTGTAGCATTAAATATATAAAATATATTTAAACCCTTTCCGTTTCCCAGGACTGGACTGAAATTTAACTATATATATTTACCAACAAAGATCATAAGTGGTTCTTGGCAACTGATAGTCCATAGAAACAGAGCTGCAAAAGTAAGATGGGGCAGAAAAGACAGTAGATAAAAGCAAATGATAAATAAGAAGATATGAATTCTAAGCAAAGTAGATGATCAAGAATCTACAAGAGGTACCTTAGAAACATACAGAAGTCACAAAACAACTTCCAGTTAAATGGCATTGCAGGTATCTAGCTAAACATTAAAAAAATGACCTCTTTTTTTATTTATATATGTTGAATCATTTATTCAACAGATGTTTTTGAACATCCACTATGGACCAAGTGTTGTGCTCAACATATTGGTTGGCAGGAGCTAAGACAAACACAAAAAGCAACAATTAAAAAAAATACAACAAGGGCACCTGGGTGGCTCAGCGGGTTAAGCCTCTGCCTTCAGCTCGGGTCATGGTCTCAGGGTCCTGGGATCGAGCCCCACATCGGGCTCCCTGCCCAGCGGGGAGCCTGCTTTCCCCCTCTCTCTGCCTGCCTCTCTGCCTAATTTTGATCCCTCTCTCTGTCAAATAAATAAATATATTTTTTAAAAATACAACAGCAACAAGAACAACAGAAAGACTCATCCCCTGCTTCCAAAGAGCGTAATGTAAAGTGGGGACATCAGCAAATAATCAGGTAACATGATGCAACGTGGGAAGGGTCCCATTTGTAAGTATACTCAGGGTATTTGGAGGAAAATATCAGAAAACAGACATAACCCAGATTAAGGAGGCTTTCTGGAGTGGGTAGTGTCTGAACTGGGCTTTCAACAACTAACAGCAGGGGCCGGGCAAAATGATCAGTACTACAGGGGCCCCTGGGTGGCTCAGTGGGTTAAAGCCTCTGCCTTCGGCTCAGGTCATGATCCCAGGGTCCTGGGATCGAGCCCCGCATCGGGCTCTCTGCTCAGCAGGGAGCCTGCTTCCCCCCCCCCCCCGTCCTCTCTGCCTGCCTCTCTGCCTACTTGTGATCTCTGTCTGTCAAATGAATAAATAGAATATTAAAAAAAGATTTTAAAAAAATGATCAGTACTACAAAAAGAGGAGGCCTATGCAATAGCCCAGAGGTATTAGGATTTCTTGACACTTTCAGGGAAGGTGAGAGAGTAGGGGCCATCACCAGAGATGACTCGAGAGAGGTAGGCAGGGGGCAAATCACAAGTGTACTAGTCAGGACAAGCTTAGGTTTTTAAACATTTTTTTGAGTATAGTTGATACACAATGCTACATTAGTTTCAGGTGTACAACTTAGTGACTTGACAAGTTTATCCAAGTGTAGACATCGTAGCTACCCTCTGTCCTGTTATGACACTATTAAGGCAACTGACCATATTCCTTACTCTGTGCCTCTTACCCTTTGACTTACTCATTCCATAACTGGAGGCCTGGAGCTCCCTCTCCCCTTCACCGATTTTGCCCACTCCCACCTTCCTCCCCTCTGGCAATTGCCAATTTGTTACAGGTCTGATTCTGCTTTTTGTTTGCCTATTCTTTTTTTTTTTTTTTAAAGAGTCCACTTAGAAGTGAACTCAAATGGTAGTTGTGTTTCTCATTCTGGCTTATTTCACTTAGCATTATATTCTCTGACTCCATCCATGTTGTTTCAAATGGCATGATCTCATCCTTTTTATGGCTACATAATATTCCTGTGTGTGTGTTTTCTTTATCCATTCATTTATGGGTGCACACTTGGGCTGCTTCCTTAGGTATGCATATATCATTTCGAATTAGTGTTTTTGTTTTCTTTGGGTAAATACCCAGTAGAGGGGTTTTTAGATCATATGGTATTTCCACTTTTAATTTTGTGTGGAACCTCCCATACTCTTTTCCACCGTGGTTGCACCAATTTACATTCCTCCAACAGCGCCCTGGGGTTTCTTTTTCTCCACATCCTCACCAACACTCGGTATTTCTTGTCATTTTGATTTTAATGACAGGTGAGGTTTTACTGTGGCAACAACCCCAAAGTTTAAAAAAATCTGCCTCTAGACTATATGTTGTACATGGGCTCTTCTGTCTTATAATATTCCCATCTCAACCTGAGGCTTCAGAATTCACCCCTGCAGGGGAAGGCAACACAGAAAATTATGCACCTGCTCTCAAATACTTCTGCCCAGAAGTGATGCTCATTACTTCTTTCATTTCACTGGCCAATGCGTGTCCTAGAACCACCACAAGCTTCAGGGAAATGAAAACAGAAAAAGTCCCTGTGTTCAGAAGGAGAAGGGAATTGGACATATGGCAGATCACTAGCAACATCTACCAGTGGCCTTAGGCACCACGCTTAAGAATTTTTATTTTATCCTCAAAATGCAGGCACAGTTCCAAACAGAGGCAAAACAAACACAAGGAACTCAGCCATACCCCTGGTTGTCCTATGATTTTATTTATTTTTTATTTTTATTATTTTTTTAAAGATTTATTTACTTGAGGGTGGGGGGAGTAGGGGCAACTGTGAGCTAATCCAGAGAGAATACTAGCAAGAAGCAGCCACTATTGCTAGGGCTAGGAACACAATAGGGAAGAGGTGGGGTTACCGGAACCTGAGCAGTCAGAGGAGAGGCCCAGTGGAATTGATTTTGGGGCGTTCTAAGAGGCTAGGTTGCTGCTGCTGGAGCAGGTTTTGGAAGGATCTAAATGAAACTGGAGGCTGGAGCAAACCACTGCTGGTGGGGCAAAGCAGTGAGAAATAGCAGGAGTCTGGAAGGAAGCCCTCAGCCCCTCTTGTTGCCTTCCACTCTCCCATAACAGCCTCCCATCGGTAGAACCGAAATGGATACCCCACCACGGTTCCAGCTTCCACACCCCTGGCCCCCTGGTCATTTAGCAAACCTCTCATTCTCTGTCTATCCAGCCTACGATCTTCCACTCCCTGGGGCACACCATGCTCCCTAGTTGGTGTCCCATTCTTCTAGCACCCGCATCCCCAACTATCTGTGTTACATTGCAGATACATTGGCGCCCAAGGGGCTCAGTTGGTTAAGCATCGGTTCTTGACTTCAGCTCAGGTCATGATCTCAGGGTCGTGAGATCGACCCCCACATTGGGCTGCATGCTCAGCATGGAGTTCTACTTATGCCCTTGCCCTCTGCTCCTCCCCGTGCTTTTGTGTGCTCGTGCACCCCCCCCCCAAATTAAACAAAGAAAATCTCAAAAAAATATTTTGGGGAGAAATCACTCAAATTAACATCCAGTAAAATCTATTTTTTAAATGTGCAGTTATCTGGCTGAGGCTCCATAGCTCAGGGGTTAGAGCACCAGTCTTGTACAGCGGTCTGAATTTCATACATGCCCGGAGTCCTATAACGACCACCACAATCAGGAAGCAGCACAGTTTTGTCACCCCCAAAACCTCCCTTGTGCTCTCCCTTTATAATTACACCCTCCCTCTCTTACTCACCCCCGGCAATTACTGATCTGTTTTCCATGACTACAGTTTTGTCTTTTCCAGAATGTCATACAAATGGAATCATACGGCATACAAGCTTTGAGACTAACTCTGCATCACGCCTTTGTGATTCACTCAAATTGTTATGTATGTCAACTACTCATTCCTTTTCATGGTGGAATAACATTCTATCGTAAGGATGTGCTGGAGTTTGTTTATTCTTTCACCCATTGAAGGACATTTGGGTTGTTTCCAGTTTGGGGCCAGTACAGATATCCCCTACTTTTCCAAAGTTCTCGTCAAGCGACTTCACTTTTATGGCAGACCTACAATAGTGCCTGTTTTGGCTAACAGAAAGAAATCCAAAGAGGACTTTCACTTTTATGGGGAAAAAAATGAAAAGCAAAAAATAGCATTCAGGGTTTGTTTTGGAGGGAGCCATTATCGAGGAAACTCGCACCCCCGCCCCCAGGAGCAGCAAGAATGGCTCCGCCAAAGTCCTTCCCTGGGAACTACACTCAGCATCTCAGCATCTGGCCACCGGACCTTTGAACTTGATCTCGATTTATTGAACTTGAACTTGATTTATTCTGTACATCCATTAGCGAAATGTGTTTTAAGATACCAGAAAAGCCTAAGAGAGGTTATTTCTTTGCATCTGAGAATGCTCAAAAAATTTTTCCAGATAAATTAATGACAACTGTTTGTTCACTTCATGTCATTTCAGCTTATAAAGTTCTCATAGAAATGCTCTAGTTTTGGATAGCAGGGGAAACCTGTGTAAATAAAGCCGCTATTAACACTCATATGCAGGTTTTTGTATAAACAGGTCATTTCTCTTGGATTTATACCTATGAGTGGGGCATGCTTGCTCTTATGGGTAAATGCATGTTAATTTTATAAGGAACTGCCAACTGTTCTCCACAGTGGCTAGAATAGTCTGCATTCTGACCTGTGCTTGGTATTGTCAATATTTTCATTTAAGACATTCTAGTAGGTTGTAATCATGGTATTGATTTTTCTTCTTCTAAGTGGCTAATGATGTTAACTCTTTTCACATCATTATTTGTCATCCACATATCCTCTTGTCTGTGCAAGTCTTTTGTTCATTTTTCACTTGAGTTTATTTTTTGCATATTAACCTCCAATTATTATATTTTTTAAAAAAATGTACTTTCCTCTATTGAATTGCTTTTGCACTTTTGTAAAAAATCAACCGATCGTATTTGTGTGTACACCAATCTCTGGACTCTCTTCTGTTACATTGATCTATGTATCTATCCTTCCAATACCATCCTGTCTTGATTGCTTCATACTTTGTAGCTTTGTAGTGAGTCTTAAGGTGAGTAGTATGAGGTCTTCAATTTTACTCTTCTTTTTTAAAATTGTTCTGGCTATCCTAGTTACTTTGACTTTCCTATTCATGTTCGATTTCCCTTATCTAGATTTACAAAAAATTCTGCTGGGATTTTGACAGGAGTTGCATAAAATCTGTACATCACTTTGGAGAAAATTAACACATTTTCTAGGGTTAGTCTTCCAGTCCATGAACATGATAGGTCTCTCCATTTATCTAGGTCTTCTTTGATTTCTTTCATGAGCATTTTGTAGTTTTCAGCATATAGTACATGTTTTGTTAAATTTATGTCTAAGTATTTCCTTGTCTACTATTGCGAATTACATATTTAAAAGATTTTTATCTCAAATTGTACATTGCTAATATATAAAATATGATTGATTTTTGTGGGCTGACATTGGATCCTGAGACCTCACTTAACTTCACTTAGTTAGTTCTAGGATTTTATAGATTCCTTGAGATTTTCTAAGTAGGAAATCATGTCATGTATGATTACATCTCCTATAAGTAGGAGAAATTTTCTAATATCATTTGAAAACTCCTTTTTCCTTCCTTTCCTTTTTGTTCCTTCTGATTTTTTTTTTGTTTTTCACCTTCCCCAATATTCCATTTAAATTTACATACTGTGATTTTTGCTACGTGTGTGCCTTTTATTGATTTTTCCTGCCTTATTGCACTGGCTTGGAGTTCTAATACAGTGTTGAATAGGAGTGATGATAGTGGACTTCCCTGCTTTTTTCCCTCATCTTAGGGTAAAAAATTCAGTCTTTAATCTTAAGAATGATATTAGCTGCAGTGTTTTTTTATGAGCTCTTTATCAGGGTAAGGAAGTCCCTTTTATTCTTATTTTGTTCATAGGTATTATCATGAGTGGATGTTGAATTTTGTCAAATGCTTTCTCTGCATTAACACAATCATGTGCTTTTTTTGTTTCTTTAGACAGTTAGTATGGTTGATTGCACTGATTGCTTCACATTGAACCAGCCTTGCAGTCTCAGGATGAACACCACTCAGTTGTGGTGTATACCTCTTTTTTTCCCCCCAAGATTTTATTTATTTGAGAGAGAGAGAGAGAGAGAATGCATGCACATGCAAGTGGGGGGAGCAACAGATGGAGAGAATCTGAAGCAGACTTCCCCTGAGCATGGAGCCTGACAGGCGGCTCAATCTGACAATGCTGAGATTATGACCTGAGCTGAAACCAAGAGTCAGATGCTTAATTAACCAACTGAGCCACCCAGGTACTCCATACTTCTTTTGATACATTGTTAGATTCAATCTGCTAATATTTTGTTGAGGGTTTTTATGTCTAAATTCATGAGAGATATTGGCTTGTAGCTTTCTTTTCTTGAAATCCTGGGTTTTGATATCAGGGTAGTATTAACCTCATAAAATAATGGCTCACTCTCTTGTATTTTCTGGAAGGGATTGTGTGGAATTGGCGTTATTTCTTCTTAACATGTTTGGTGGGATTCGCCAGTGAAACCACCTGGGCCTGTAGAAGTCTTTTTTGTAATGTTTCTGACAAGTTCAATTTCTTTTCGGTTGTTTAAGAGATTTTATTTATTTATTTATTCACCTCTCTATCTGTGAAAGAGTGAGAAAGAGCAGGAGGAGGAGAAGAGGGAGAGGGAAAAGCAGATTGCATGCTGAGCATGGAGCCGAATGGGGAGTTTGATCTCAAGATCCTGGGAGCATGACCTGAGCTGAAATTAAGTGACCCAATTTCTTCAATAAGTATATGTAGTATGCTGAATTATGGCCTCTCAAAAGACATCCATATCCTAAATTCCAGAATCTGTGATTATATTACTTTAATGGTAAAAGGGACCTTGCAAATGTGATTAAGTTAAAGATCTTGAGATGGGGTGATTACTTGGATTGTCTGAGTAGGCTCTAAATGTAATCACAAGAGTCCTTAAAAGAGGGAGGCAAAAAGGTCAAAGGAGAAATTAGGAGATGTGACAATGGAAGCAAGTGGCTACACTGCTGGTTTTGAAGACGGAAGAAGGAAGGTCACCTAGATGGCTCAGCTGGTTAAGCATCCCATTCTTGGTTTCAGCTCAGGTCATGATCTCAGAGTCACACGATCAAGCCCTGCATCAGGCTCAGTGCTCAGTGAGGAGTCTGCTTGAGATTCTCTCCCTCTCCCTCTGCTCCTTATCCCCCTTCAAATAAATAACGTTTTAAATAAGAGATGGAGGATGGGACGCCTGGGTGGCTCAGTCGGTTAAGCGTCTGTCTTTGGCTCAGGTCATGATCCCGGGATCCAGGGACTGAGACCTGAATCAGGGTCCCTGCTCAGTGGGGAGCCTGCTTCTCCTTCTGCCTCTGCCTGAAGCTCCCCCTGCTTGTGTGATTTCTCTTTCTCTCTCTCTCTCTGTCAAATAAATAAATAAAAGTCTTTAAAAAAAAATAGATGGAGGCTTAAAAAAAAAAGGAGGGGTTGTACCTGAGTGGCTCTCAATTAGTAAGCATCCGTCTTCAGCTCAGATGATGATCTCAGGGTCCTGGGATCAAGTCCTGAGATCGAGCTCTGCATTGGGCTCCTTGCTCAGTGGGGAGTCTACTTCTCCCTCTCCCTCTGCCCCTCCCTGTCCCTCTCTACCACCACCTGCTCATGCTCTCTCTTGTTCTCTCTCAAATAAATAAATAAAATCTTTTAAAAAAAAGATGGAGGAAGGAGCCATAAGGCAAGTAATACAGCTCCATAAGTGGAAAAGGGAAGGAAATGGATTCTTTTCTAGAGCCTCCAAAAGGAGCCAGCTCTGCCGACACCTTGACTTTAGCCCAGTGAATCTAATTTCAGACTTTTGTTTCATGTGCACTTAAAGACAACGTGTATCCTGCTGTTGTTGAGTGAAATGTTATATAAATGTCAATGAGATCCAGCTGGTTGATGGTGTTGTTCAGATCTTCTATATCCTTATTGATTGTTAGTTCTAGGTCTTACTTGAAGAGTATTAAAGTCTCCAACTCGGGGCGCCTGGGTGGCTCAGTGGGTTAAAGCCTCTGCCTTCGGCTTGGGTCATGATCCCAGGGTCCTGGGATCGAGCCCCCCATCGGGCTCTCTGCTCAGCAGGGAGCCTGCTTCCTCCTCTCTCTCTGCCTGCCTCTCTGCCTACTTGTGATCTCTGTCTGTCAAATAAATAAAAAAATTTAAAAAAAAAACTTAAGGTCTCCAACTCTAATTGTGGATAATGCTTATTTTTCCTTTCATTCCTGTCAGCTTTTGCTTCATGTATTTTAAAGCTCTGTTATTAGATGCATCCAGGATTGTGTGGTGGGCGGTCCCTGAGAAGGTGAGTCCCAATGAACTCAACCCTTGATGCTCATGCTTTCCTGTAATCATTTCCCAGTGAATGGGGGCAAGACCTGGGACTTGCTTTTTACCAGTAGAATATGGCAAAGGTGATGGGACGTCATGATCTCGAGTAAGTTATGTTATATGGCAAAGATAATGAAATGCCACTTCCATAATTATGTCACATTCTGTAAGACTCTCTTAGCAGATCAGCATGAGAGATCATCTTTGTTGGATTAATAAAGTAAGCGGCCATGTTGAAGAAGCCCACATGGCAAAGAACTTCAGCCAGCTTCTAGAAATTAAAGATGGCTTCTTATACCTGAGGGTGGCCTCCAATGGACAGCCAGCAAAAATCCAGGGCCCTTGGTAAACTGTTCCAAGGAAATGAATTTTGTCTAAACCTGAATGCATTTGGAAGTGGATCTTTTTCCAGTCAAGTTTATGATGACACTGCAAATGCACTTGCAGGTTAGGGTGAACCTAGGAGCTCATAAACAACTCTACAGGGTTCTTCTCCCAAGTTGCTCCCTCTCCAAGATCTCCCTGGGACTTTGAAGTTCCTTGGAGTTCCCCTTTCAATCCTTTGGCAAGAAATCTGAGGTGGTTTTTTTTAAGATTTTATTTATTTATTTGACAGAGAGAAAGATCACAAGTAGGCAGAGAGGCAGGCGGGGCGGGAGGGGCAGGCTCCCTGCTGAGCAGAAAGCCTGATGCGGGGCTCGATCCCGGGACCCTGAGATCATGACCTGAGCCAAAGGCAGAGGCTTAACCCACTGAGCCACCCAGGCGCCCCAAAATCCAAGTATTTACTTCTCTCTCCCATCCACTTCCTACAACTTCACCTGTGTCTGGAGCCAAACAGCAGGAGGACCAGAGAGAAAAAACCATAAATCAATGGGCATCTGCCCTCACTGACTTGGGACCAGGACTATTCTAAACCAGAGAGGAAGGTCCCCCCCACACCACCACTTCCCTCGGCATTTTAGGTCCTTGACGGCGCTGCTCCCTCCTTTGTTACTGTTGACTCAGCTGCAATGGGGGATTGCCTATTAGCTAGGGTGTGAGAGAATGGAAAAAAGAAAAATTGGTGTACTTCCCTACTCTCTCTGAACCTTAGGAGGTCTATTATCTGCTTTCCCTGGTGCCCTCCCTGTTCATGTCACTGTCCCCTTCTGGGTTAGGACTACCTTGAGTTCAGTCCAGTGGGTACTGGAGGGAAAAAATTGTAAACACATTGCCTGTTGTTTTACTTCAAATCCTGGTACTCTTCTTCAATTTACCTGGTACAATTGATTTTTTAAGAGTCCTCTGATGGCTGATCCATGCATTCTGTTCAGTGGAAGCGAATGGGTTGAGTGTGATCCTTCTGTGTTAACTGGAATCAGAATGATTGCATTGTATAAAGCTTGTTTTCATATACAAACATGTATAATAATTGAGCATTTTCTTTGGTGTAGATTTGTGAATACTTGGGTCACATCTTTTCATACTCTACCTAAGGCAATCACTTTATAGTATAAATATTCTTCTGGTTATCTCTTGCTGTGGAAGAAATCACACTTAAACTTAGTAGCTTAAAATAACATAAACCACTGTGTTGTTATCTCAGATTCAGGCATTGATCGGGCTCAGCTAGGTGGTTCTTCTTTGGGAGTGTCTCGAGTGCTTAGCGTAAGATGGTGGCTGGGAATAAAATAATTGGAAGACTCATTCATTCAGGTGTGCGGTATTTGGGCTGGGAACACTAAAAAAACAAACAAACAAACAACCAAACCTGTGGCTCCTCTGGTGTTTGTCTCTATGGCTATGTGTTTCTCTGTGGTTTCTCCAGCATGGCAGCTTCAAGGTAGATGGATTTCTTTTTAAGAATGGCTCAGCTTGGTGCGCCTAGGTGGCTCAGTGGGTTAAAGCCTCTGCCTTCGGCTCAGGTCATGATCCCAGGGTCCTTGGATCGAGCCTGGCATCAGGGCTCTCAGCAGGGAGCCTGCTTCCCCCCCGCCCACCTGCCTCTCTGCCTACTTGTGATTTCTGTCTGCCAAATAAATAAATAAAATCTTTAAAAAAAAGAATGGCTCAGCTTTATTGTGATATAATTGACATATAACATTACATAAGCTTAAGGTATATGCTGTGTTGATTTGATACACTTATATCCTGCAATATGATTAACACCTTAGTGTTAACTGATACCTCCATCATGTCACATAATCACCATTCCTCTCTTTGTGGTGACCTCATTTAAGATTTACTCTCTTAGCAACTTTCAAATATATGGTACAGAATTATTACCCTAATGACAACACTGTGCATTAGAGTCCCAGAATGTATTCATCTTGTAACTGCAAGTTTGTGTTCTTTACCAGCACATCCCTATTGCCCTCACCGCTCAGCTCCTGGTAACCAACATTCTACTCTCTGTTTCTATAAGTTCAGCTGTCTTAGATCCCACATGTAAGTGAGCTCATATGGTATTTGTCTTTCTCTGCCTGACTTATTTCACTGTCTTATGGGATCTCGAGATCCATCAATGCTGTTGCAAATGGCAGGATTTCCTTCTTTCTCATGGCTAGATGGCCCATTGTGTGTGTGTGTATAACTATGTCTATATATCTCAGTCTCTCTCTCTGTATATCATATTTTCTTTATCTAGTTGTTTGTTGACAGACACTTAAGTTGTTTCCCTACCTTGGCTATTGTGAATAATGCTGCAATAAATATGGGAATGAAGATATATCTTCGAGATCCTGTTTTCACTTTCTTTGGATAAATACCCACAGTAGAACCTCTGGATCATGTGGTAGTTCTATTTTTAATTTTCTGCCAGACCTCCGCACTGTTTTCCATAGTGGCGATATCAATTTACATTCCCACCAACAGTGCATGAGGGCTCCCTTTTCTCCACAGGCTCGTCTGCAGTTGTTGTCTCTTGTCTTTCTGACGATAGCCTTTCTAACAGGTGTGATGTGGTATCTCACTGTGGTCTAGATTTTTTTACATGGCAGCTCAGGGCTCCAAAATGAGTGGACAGACAGCAAGAGTGTGAGAGTGAGTCAGGCAGGAACTAGCTTGTCTTTTATGACGGGGTTTCACAGGTTTTGCAGTCTTTATTGCCACATTGTATTCTTTAAGGCAGCCACAAGGGTCCAATGAGGTTCAAGGGGGGAGGGAACACAGATGCCACCCTTTGATGAGGGAGTGGCAAGTTCTGGAAGAACAGGTGCAATTGGAAATACGATTATGGGGAGTTTTTGAAAATATGACCTGCTGTAAGTACTAAGAAGTCTGCAGAGAGACATTCTGTCCTCAACTTACAGGAATCCAAGAGCGTGTAATATTAAATATTATGATCAGGGCGCCTGGGTGGCTCAGTGGGTTAAGCCGCTGCCTTCGGCTCAGGTCATGATCTCAGGGTCCTGGGATTGAGTCCCACATCGGGCTCTCTGCTCAGCAGGGAGCCTGCTTCCCCCCCTCTCTCTCTGCCTGCCCCTCTGCCTGCCTCTCTGCCTACTTGTGATCTCTCTCTCTCTCTCTCTGTCAAATAAATAAATAAATAAAATCTTTAAAAAAATATTATGATCAACATCACCAGTTTTCAGCAAACGTGAATTTTAGTAAATATCCAGAAATTGGATCGTCTTCCTGTTGTATAATTTTTTCTGTGGCTCTCCGGGTTTTTGGTGTTTGCAATTTCACTGGGAACCTGCATGGAGCTTCAAGATATGGATTTTTGAAAGAGCTGGGGGCAGTCTGGATGAATAGGGAACGCTAGCTAAAATCTTGAAGACAGTCCTGTGCTTTAATGAATGTACTAAGCAGCTTGGCAGAGTGTTCACCTACAGAGGAACCTGGAAGGCTTCAGTGTTGCAAATATCCTTCCTACCTAATGCCATCCCTACCTTATTCTTATTACTCTTTATTCTTTTTAGTTAAGCTCCACTTTCTTCAAGAAATTCTCTTAAAAATGCAAACCCCTCTGGGAGAGAAAACATGAACTGTTGGTGTGGATTTCAGAGCAGTTCAATAAACACTTAGGAGCACAGCGTTAGGCACTGGGAATCCAGTGATTAAGAATTCCATCACTCCAGGGGTGCCTGGCTGGCTCAGTAGGTAGAACATGCAACTCTCGATGTTGGGGTTATGGGTTCGCGCCCCGTGTTGGATGTAGAGATTACTTTTAAAAAATCTTTAAAAAAGAGAATTGAAGAAAAGAGATTGAACTCTTTTCTTCCTTGATTATAGGAACAAGGTGGATTGAAAATTCTAGTTCCTGAGGAATTGTTCTAAGAGACTTGATCCTCCAGAGTCCGCTTTATAATTTTTTTCCCCAGAGCTGTCCCAAGAATCATCCAAAGACTCCCCGGGCTACCATAAGGTCAACATAAAAGGGCCACCAGTGTAATCTCCACCCTCACCCCCCTGCTGCTCATCTAGGAGGAGTGGCAAGTGCTCCGTTCCTTCTGGTTCAACCCTGTTCCCCAAGAGGGCTGGTTACACAGTCCCGAATAAGAAGTCAGTCTATTCCCCAAGTGGTGAAAGAGGTATTTGAACGCTTGCTCCCCATTGCAACCCCTTATCAGTCCCCACTTTGGGACAGACTTAGAGCAGAGGTTTGAATGAAGCCTGGTTGAGTCTGGGAAGCCCTGAAAGCTGGAAGGTACTGTGAGAGTTGTGGAAAGAGAGGTGGAGGGGGCAACGTGGCTTCGCGAATCTTCGCTTCCCCCAGGGTGCTCCCCACCCCCCGCCCCTTGACTGGGCTCAGGATAGCCGCACCCTGGCCTGAGACGGACCACTTCGAGGGGGCCCCAAAGACAGGACCCAAGATCGCATAGCGCGCGAATCCAGGCTGCCGCTCCTGCCAGGCACCGGCGACCTCTGGCGTCGCGTTTAGGAAGCGCGGCGGCGACTGCCCAGGAACGGCCCCGCGACCCCAGACGGCCTGGCCAGGTACGCCGGGACCGGGTGAGGAGCGCAGGGAGGCCGGGGGCCGACGGCCGCTCCCCTGAGTTAGAGGGCCCCAGCCCTGTGAGCTAAGGCCGCGACGAGAGCGCTCGGCACCGCGCGGCGTGGCGCGGCGGGGGACCGAACAGGTGCGCGGGCGGGGGGCGGTGCTTGGCGATCCTGCGCACTGCGCGCGCCCCTCCCCCCACGCGCCTCCCGGCGCAGCCCCGGCCCGGCGCGCGCGGGGGGGGGGGAGGAGCTGCGGCGGCGGCGGCCACTCGGGCAGGTTGGCGGCGCCGCGGGGAGCCGCCTACGGCGCGGGCTGCTAGTCCCCGCGCGCAGGAGGCGCGGGCGGCCCGGGGACCATGGAGCCTGGTGACGCGGCGCGCCTCGGCCCGGGACGGGCGGCTCGGGCGCTGCCACCGCGGCTGCTGCTGCTGCTCCTGCTCCCGCTGCTGCTGGGTCGGGGGCTGCGCGCCACAGCCTCGGCCTCCTCTGGGGCGGCGGCTGAGGACAGCAGCGCCATGGAGGAGCTCGCCACGGAGAAGGAGGCGGAGGAGAGCCACCGGCAAGACAGCGTGAGCCTGCTCACCTTCATCCTGCTGCTCACGCTCACCATCCTCACCATCTGGCTCTTCAAGCACCGCCGGGTGCGCTTTTTGCACGAGACGGGGCTGGCCATGATCTACGGTGAGCAACCCCCGGCCCCCACGGCGCCCACCACCCCGACACCCCTTTCGCGGCCGGGCCGTTGCGCTCCCCCCGACCCCGCCCCGCGCTCCCCCTTCACTTGCCAATGTGTTTCTTTTCCGTTTCTCGCTGCGACGGGGTTGGTTCCCAAGGTCAACTGTCTGCATTTTCTGGCTTTCTGTTACCGTTAAAAAGAATTCCAGCCCATTTCGATGTTTCTTCATCGGGGAACCAGGAAAATGAAAGGGACGGAGGTGGCCTGGTTCTGTCCTCCCGGTTCTGTTTTGCGCCCCCCTCTTTCCGCATCACGCTTCCGCACCCGCCCCCCTCCCCCCCCCCCACCTCCACCCCAGTTCAGTTCAATGGGGTATGTGTGCCGCGGCAGGAGGTGGGTGACTACTCTGGGGACAGAGTCACCCCAAGAGGCAGGCCCCAGTGAGGGTGGGGGCGAGGGCTGAGGGTTTCTGGGTTTGGGTATGGGTGGCTGGGGCCTGAGGGATGCCACACAGCCGTGGTCAGCTTGGGGTGAGCGCCCACTTCGGAGAGCTATGTTCCGGGGTTTCTTGTTAACAAAGTCGGAGCCTGGAGTGCCGTGAAAGGTGAGCGTGGTCCAGGATCCAGAGTGGTGCACTGCCATGGTCGGGCCTAGTCGGGTGTATGGGCACACCTCCCACTCTTATGTCCAGGTGGGACGTTATACCCAGGTACTTGACTTCTCCAAGGGAAGAGGAGCTTTTGTGTTCTTCAGATTGTAACATGGACGAGACTTTGAAGATACGTTTATAAGTGGATGAAGAGGAAAAGTAGTGGTTTTAACTCTGGGGTTAGCCGTCTTTTGTTGTAAAGGGTGGGCTGATGCCACCATCCTTTTCTGGATTTAATGACACATGCTGTGTTAGGCGCAGAGTGGTCAGCACAAATCTGCCGTGATTACATGGATGTCAGTTAGCTCTCATCTGAATCATACCTCTCACCACACCCCACCCCTCATTATGACTCCAAAGGAGAAACAAGTGATCTCTTTTTGAATTGAATTTAGTGGAGTTAAGGCCTAGGGGGGCATCTTCATGGGAAATAGATGAGCCCACCTTTGACTCTTCCCAGTAAGGGAACATTTTACTTCATCACTTTTACTGGAGGGATCTCTCCATGCAATTTCCATTCGGGGTTCCCTGATAAAGCATGGAAAGTTGACACCTGAATCTTTAATGTGAAAATTACCCTTGGCCCTGGGCCTTGCTTCTCAGGGCTCTTGATCAGCGTTGACAGCCCAGGCTCATGGCCACCAAGGTTACAAAGTGCTGTCAGGAGCCCTCTAATTTTAAAGAGGTAGAGGCCTAAACAGATCTGTCATTGAAACAGGACCAGGTCTAAGACTGAGTTTGGTTGTTGCAAATTACAGACCTAAACTCAAACTTCGGCCTCAATACCTGGCCACTCTTGAGCTCTGCGGTTTGTGTCAGTGAGTGACAAATGACTAATGCCAGGGCCGCAGGTAAGTTAGGAGGTGTACTTCGCAGATAACAGGGTGGGAGCTGAAGCATGTTGTCATCTTCAGGTGCTTGACTCTGAGAGATAATGCAAATGAAGATTTGCCCTTCTATGTCTATAGAGAACCATGAACATATTTTTATTTTATAGCCTCTAGATCCAACTCATTAAAGCACAGTGTGAAATATTTCTAGAAGGTAGATTGGACAGGCTCATAAATACATGTTCGAGCACATGGAAAATGAGGATTAAAAAATATTTTTCTTTGAGGGAGTACTCCATGTCTTTAGGAGCTCAGTCACCTTCATCTTAAGGCCTACAAGCAATAGTGGAATTTTCCTCCGCTGATATGTACTTTTAAAACTCATCTCAATCTTTTAGTCATTGGGGCCCTGCTGCAGTGTATCCTGTCATTTTGTGGTACTGAGATTTGGTTCAGTTGATGATAGTTCTGAAGAGGCAACAAATAACATTCTGTGTCATTTTGCTCTGTCTTTGGATTTTCATGTTACTCTGAAATATACTAAGAAATTTAGTTTGTCAATATGCGATGTCCTAGGTTCTGCCAAATACTAATATTTTGATGTGAATATTTAGCCTGTAACTGTGAGAAAACAGTTCTCTGTCTCATGGATATTTAGTCTTGTGTTTTAGCACACACACACCCTCCATCGGAATTCTGTCATTTGATTACCTAATTATTCATTATTTTCTGAAGGCTTCTGGTATAGGGATTCTGATTTTTAAAAATTCAGTATGAAAATCTTTGAACGCTTAAATGACTATAGTACAGATTTTCAGGACTTCTCTTTGTTAATCATAGTGAGAAAATAGATTTCATTTCTTGATATCAGTAGAGGAAGTGAGTAATTGTCCTGTTGCCTCTGAGTAATAAAGGACAAAAAGACGTGAGGAAACATTTGTTAAGTATCTACTGTGTGTCCGGTGCCCAGCTTAATTTCTGGAGGTAATTTTCAAATGTTGGTAAGTTTTTATGAGTGAAAAGTGTTCAACTGCAAGTTTTAGAACTCTTTGAAACTTAAAAAAATGTTAATTTCTGCCCCTTTAAAAATATTTAAGTGGCACTTTAATCTGCAAGGGAAAGCTTTAATATTTATAAGTTATGATAAATAACTATATATTTATATATAACCATATCAAAATAAATTGTGATTATATGAGTTTGCTGATATAAAATATCTCTGGAAGGACAGTCAGTAGACTAGTAACGTTGGCTTTTTTTGCTGGAAAGGAAGTAGGTGGCTGTGACATGAGGTGGGAGGGAAACATCACCGTATATTCTTTGTGCTTTTCAATTTTTGAATCATGGAAGCCGAATTACCTCTCCGTGTGTTCTTGCCTCCATTCTGTGGCATTGTGATGGCATTTTAAGATGCTCCTCAAATCATCCAGTTTGATGCCCACTTCTCCCCATTTTAAACTATATTATGTTATCTGTTTTCTGTGACCTTTTTTTAAAAAATGATTATATCCTCCTTTCTGTGACCTTTCAACTGTTGATTGTACCCATGGAACTTCTGGAGCCCTGTGCCTGGAATGCAGACCAAACGGGAGAGGGGAGAGAGATTTCCTTCCTTTCCCTCTCTCCTTTTTATTTCACCATCCCTGACGAAGAGTCATGTTTTACTAGGAGTGGCATGCACCGAGAGTTCCCATCTTAAGCCCTTGCTTAGTCTGATGCAGAGGATCCAAGGACAATACCAGACACACTGTGAATGCTCAACATTTAACTGGCAGGGGATGGTTAGAAGCGCTGCTCCCTGACAACAGACCCAGGTAGCTATAAGGGCCGGTGACCACAGACCAGACCCTCCAGGAACGTGAAAGCAGCACCCCCGCCCCCCCCCCGACCCCCAGGCCCTGTGCTGGGAACTTCGAGAGGCCATGGACCAGAAGCTTACCTGGTACCCGTCTAACCTGTTTTGTCAAGGCAGGGAGCTCCCAGCTGTTTGCCCCTGCACGTGACTAAGGGCCCTCCGAAAGTTCCCGGGCATGGCAAGTGTTGGAGGCGGGGAAAGGGGGTATCAACGGACTGTGTCCGTTAACTGTGGTTCTCATGTGGACGCTGGTTCCACTTCCCTCATACTGTTTGTGACAGCTGATACAGGTCCAAAATATCTAGCTTGGCGCTGGCAGCCCACCACCTGCTTCTTGCTTCCTCCACGCCTATCAACTTTCCAAGTATGTGTTGGTCAGTCCCCCACCCTCACCCCCCCCCCAGGTCCCGTGGACCACGGGCTCCTCATTGCTTTTCGGAGCTGAATGGCTAAGTGCAGCCCGAGAGGGGTTTACAGGCAAAGTCTGCAAGGGGAAGGAGGACCCTGTGGAGTAGCGTACAGTGAACTTTGAGCCTGTGTGTGAGGGAACATTTTGGAGCCACCCTTTTGGGAGCCCTCGTTTGTTTTTGGTTTTGTTCTTAAGAGCCCCTCACTTTGGCCCCAGTTCGGGGCGGCTCCATATGGTCTCATTTTGGCACCACATCCCTTGGGTTCAGATGCTGCCTCCGTTACTGAAAAAGCTCCATAAGACTGGGTAAGCTCTCTGAGCCCCTGTTTCCTCTTTTCAGAAACAGACAGCGTCCTTCACCTCATAGGATTATCGTATTATTGAGATGTTGTAAAGGTCAAGTGCAGTGTCTGATACTTAAACACTTGGTTAGCACTAGTTCTCATTCCCAGTTCAGACTTTGTGATTCTTTGGCCAGCTTCGCCACTTGAGGCTCATTCCGTGGAGACCTGCTGTAGTTTAAAAGTGCATCAGCATTCAGTTAGTGGGGATGAGGGACAGTGACTTTTTTGGGGGGGATGGGCTCTTTGTTAATACCTAGGAAAAATTTACAACATACTTACTTTACTCTTGTAGCCAGCAGTTTCAGTTCTTGGACTTTGTCCTTCAGAAATACCTGCACTATCACGTTACGTAGATGGCCATATTTGTTGTCGCAGAAGCAAATGGCAATCCTCAAGAAGGCACTGGTTAAGTTATAGCCCATTCCTGCTGAGGAACACTATGCAGCCGGTAAAAAAAAGAAGTGTTGGGGCACCTGGGTGGCTCAGTGGGTTAAGCTGCTGCCTTTGGCTCAGGTCATGATCTCAGGGTCCTGGGATCGAGTCCCGCATTGGGCTCTCTGCTCAGAGGGGAGCCTGCTTCCCTCTCTCTCTCTCTGCCTGCCTCTCTGTCTACTGTGATCTCTCTCTGTCAAATAAATAAATAAAAATCTTAAAAAAAAAACAACGCACACACACACACACACAAAAGAAGTGTTGTGTAGCTATCCACACATACCATTGTGGGGAAAAAACAAGGCACAGAACACTCTGTATAATATCATCTCATTTATTGTTTAGAAATTATGTAATGTATGCACATAACATTTACATATGGTGTGTGCTTCTCTGGAAGCGGATGCAAACTTACTTAGCCCTGGTTATCCTAAGGTTGTAGAACCTGTTGCTGGGAGAGTGGGAGGGGAGGTGTTACTTTTTCTCCTTTGTACTCTTCTGAGTGGCCTGAAATTTCTATGACACTGACACATTATTTTTGCAGTGGGAACTTTGTTTAAAAATAAAGCAAATAGGGGCGCCTGGGTGTCTCAGTGGGTTAAAGCCTCTGCCTTTGGCTCAGGTTGTGATCTCAGGGTCCTGGGATCGAGCCTTGCATTGGGCTCTCTGCTCAGCAGGGAGTTTGCTTCCCCTCTGTCTCTCTGCCTGCCTCTCTGCCTACTTGTGATCTCTCTCTGTCAAATAAATAAATAAAATCTTAAAAAAATAAAGCAAATAACTTTAATGTAGCAAAAAACACATTAGAACTAAGAGAACACAGTTATGCAGTTGGTTAGCATTCTCCTTGGATATTGAGATGTTCTTTTTAAAGGAATGTCTAGGTGTAAAGAAAACCTGTAGTTATTTAAAAGTAATAAATGGAAGTAAAATATATCTTAAAATGAGAAAGTGACATTTCCTGAAAATGTTTCTTAGAACTTTCAGAAGGTAACCTTTTTGGAATGATGTAATTAGAAAATCATCATTTCACAACCCTCAGTGATGTAGACAATGATTTTCAGTGAATTCCAAAGCCATAGGTGAGAGGTGGTTGGGGAACGTGGTACTTACACAGTGCCAAGGATCACACCACAGACCTCTTGCCTCTCACAGAGGAAAGAAGGTATCTTTACGGCAGAGAAGTCCGGCAGTCACCATTTTCTATCTAAGTCATCAAATTTATCCTTGCTCCTTGTGGAACTATCTAGTAGTACCTGCCTCCTGATGAGAGGCAGTAGGAACCATACAGCTTTACCTATGTAGTATTCATCCTCCATATGTTTTATCTGAATCAAATTCAGGTTTTAGGCACATCTTCTGGTTTACAGGAAATATAGGAGATAGAGAAACAAGTTATCAAATACCATGTGAAAATAATTAGACATATCCCAGGCACAGGGTAACCTGCAAGACCGTTGTTCATGTTTCTTCAAGAAGTCCATGCGAAGGGAAAAAAAAAAACAGGATAAGTGTCTGTTATGGACTGAATTGTATTCCCCCTCCCCTAAGATACATATGTTGAAGTCCTAATCTCTAAGATGATGCTATTTGGAAGTCGGGTTTTGGGGAGGTAATTGGGTTTAGATGAGGTCATGAGAGTAGAGGTAGCTTCTATGATGGGATTATAAGAAGAGGAAGAGACCAAAGCTCCCTGTCTCTCTACCATGTGAGGATACAGTGAGGGGGCAGCCATCCACAAGCCAGGAAGAGGGCTCTAATCAGAAACTGAATCTGCCAGCATCTTGATCTTGAACTTCCCAGCCTCCAGAACTGTGAGAAATAAATGTTGGTTGTTTAAACGTGTTTAACTATGGTCTTTTGTTCTAGCAGCCTGAGTAGACTAAGACATTGTTCTAAGTTAATGGAGACCAAAAGGCATAAGCAGTCATTGCACAGGAAACTTGATTGACTCCTGGTTCATGAAAATAAGAAATAAGATGTTTTGGGGACAATCAGGGATGTCTGAATACGGGCTTGGTGTTAGATGACATTAGGGAATTACCGTTATTTTTCTTAGGTGAGATAATTGAGGTCATACAGGAGAACGTGCATATTAATTGGAGTTGTAAGCTGAAGTATTCAGGGGTCAAGTATATGAGTCCTAACGCATGCAACTTACTTTCAAAATGTTCAGTAAAAAAAAAAAATACGCATACCACGTATATCTGTGGTGGTGGGTGAAAAGGTGTGTTTTATATTCGTCTTCCAACTTTTTGTATGTTTTGAAAATTTTGTTAAAATAAAAGATGGGGGAAGATGTTAATGTCCCTGTTAATCTGTTAGCTGGGAACCTGTTAACCTGGCTCCCTGAAAGGACGTACAGGTGAGGCAGGATACAACCTGTTACTCTCATTAAACTCTGACATTGAGTAATGGTGTTTGACATTAGTTTATAGGAGATGATGTTAGACTTTCATGACTTGAGAATCAGTAACAACTTCTTAAATTTTTTTGTTTGATTTTAAGGCTCACATATCTTTTGAAAAATTGCCTCTGTTCCACTTGTAAGACAGTAGGTGTGGGGAGACTTTTCTCTTTTGATTAAAGCATGCTACCTGGCTTTTCATCAGCGTGGATATTTGTATTAAGGGAATGCTAGCTGGGAGAACAGACCGACCCCAAATTCCAGTGGCCCACCATAAGAACAGTTCATTTTTAACCCATGTCATGGGCCAGTGGGAGAGTGGCAGGTCGCTCTCGATGTGGTCATTCAAGGACCAGGTGTCTTCCACCCTATGCCTTCCACATCCCTTGAGGCCTTGGAACTGTCCCTCTCCAGCCAGTGAATGAGGAAAGAAAAAAGAGGATCACATGGGGAAGAGTTTGTGCTAAGCCTAAACGTGCTAGACATCGCTTTGCCTGCTTCCGTTGGACAGAACTTGGCCAGGAGGCCACATGTAACTGGAAGGGAGGCAGGGAGATAAGAGTGTATCTGGAGAAAAAGGAGCAGGTTTAGAAAGAAGCTAGCCAGTCTCTGATGCAGTATGTGCTGAGTACTTTGCACACATAACCCAGAAAAGGGAAGTTGTAGTAGGGTTTGTGTGCGGTTGTGTTTTTTTTTTAAGTTTTTTTTTTAAAGATTTTTTATTTTTATTTATTTGACAGACAGAGGTCACAAGTAGGCAGAGAGGCAGACAGAGAGAGGGGGTGGGGGAAGCAGGCTCCCCGCTGAGCAGAGAGCCTGATGCGGGGCTCTATCCCAGGACCCTGAGATCATGACCTGAGCCGAAGGCAGAGGCTTTAACCCACTGAGCCACCCAGGCGCCCCTGCGGTTGTGTTGTTGATGATAAACTAAATTTTTCAAGTAATCCAGTTTGAAGAGAGTATTTTTTTAAGATTTTATTTATTTATTTGAGAGAGAATGAGAGAGAGAGAGAGTGAGCATGAGAAGGGGGAGGGGCAGAGGGAGAAGCAGAGTTCCTGTGAGCAGGGAGCCCAATGCGGAACTCAATCCCGGGACTCCAGAATCATGACTTGAGCCAAAGGCAGTCGCTTAACCTGCTGAGCCACTCAGGCGCTCAGAAGAGAGTATATTCTCCTGGAGTTTACGAAGTTGTTTCAGTACACTTATCAGCATCACCCTGGAGCTTGTTAGAACTAGCAGGTCTGGCCCCAGATTTACTTATAATGTCTCAGGGTGGCACTCAGTTATCAGTCTTTCAGCACATTGACAGGTTTTTTTTTAGATATTTATTTATTTAGAGAGGGGGAACATGAGCAGGGGGAGGCGCAGAGGGAGAGTGCGTGAGAGAATATCTAGCAGACTCTGCTGAATGAGGAGCCCGAAGTGGGGCCTGAGCTCATGACCCTGGGATCATGACCGGAGCCAAAATCAAGAGTCAGATGCTTAACCAGCTGAGCCGGCCAGACACCCCCCCCCCAAGCAGGGTTTTGTTTGGTTGGTTTTTTGTTTATGTTTGAAACTCACTGCTGTAGAATATTTGTTTTCAGCCTTTAAATACATGCACCATGTTGCTCGTAAGGAAATAATTGTAGAAAAACAGCAACTGTTATTGGAGTACTGCTGTGATCGCCAGGCCCTGTGTTAAGTATTTTGTGTACTTTAAGCCATTTAACCTTCACATCAGACATATGAAGATGGTATTGTTGGTCCCAACAATTTGCCTAATGAAGAAATTGAACTTTTGGTCTAGTAGCCCATTTGTTTAGGGCCATATGTTGGAGATAGGTAAGTGGGAGTCTACTGAAGGATGAGATGGTTCAGGATGTGGTTCAAGATGTGTTTGGCCAGAAGAGAGCAGAACCTGAATCCCGCCCCAATGACCTGGTTCTGGGGGGGTCTCGGAGGGAAATCTATGCCCAGAGTATAAAATAAAGTCTTCCTTCTTAAAATCGGGGTTTTGGCTCCAAACTCCAATGTACCACTGCAAGGAGTGAAGCTGGCCAATTTGGAAGACTAGATTTTCTTAGGCTAGGTTGGCCTCGGGCCCTTGGATCCAAGTAGAGCCAAAATGCCTGTTTGTTTTCATCCCACAGGTGTTATGCCCTGATTATGGGGGCCTCCCCTGATTCATATATTGAAATCCTAACCCCTAGTATGATAGTGTTAGGAGCTATGGCCTTTGGGAGGTAATTACGTCCTGAAGTTGGAACTCTCATGAACGAGATCTGTGCCCTTATAGAAGAGACCCCAAGAGCTCTCTCTTCCAATGTGTGCATATATGATGAGAAGTTGGCAGTCTACGGCCCAGGAGACCTTCATCAGACCTGATCATTCTACTACCCTGATTTTGGACTTCCAGCCTTCAGAACTGTGAGAAAAATAAATTGCTGTGGTGTATACGTCACCCAGTCTATGGTACTTTGTTAGAGCTGGCCTGAGCAAGATAGCATGGCTGAAGGCTGCTAGTTGTTACAGGGGAAAACCCAGAAAAACCATCAGCGGTTGTTCAGAGTGGCTGTGCCAGGCCTTCTCAGGTGGGAGCAGGTGCTCAAAAAGCTTTCTCCCCTCTAGACGCCTCTATTGCAGAGGTGGGGAGGCAGGTGAAGTATGGTCCATCGAGCTCCCAGGTGTCCCTGCTCTTCCTATGCTGGTTCTCCCAGGCGTATTGTAGTCTCCTTGAGAGTGCTTCCAAAAGACAAGAGAACAGAAGCCTGAATGGCCGCATAGGCAGTCATCTTCTGTTTACTGATGTCTCTTCTGTCCCTAGCATAGTGCCAGACACATGGTAGGTGCCGTGGAAATATTTGCTTAATGGATTCTATTTTGTCTAACAAAAATAAGGTGCTGTTAACGCTTCTTAGAATTAAAGGTCCTTCCTTCAAGTTCTCATGCCTCAGATTCACACTGACAGTGAAGTTTCTGAGAAGGAAAACGGTATGTGTGAAAACATCTGCCTGAATCACAGCAAGCCATTTCAGACAGGACAATGAAGGATAGGTGAGTATATGTTCACCAGAAAATTGTGTATTTAGCTGATTAGACACATGGTGGTTTTCACATTTTTTATTGTGTCAAAATAATACAGCAAAATTTTCCATTTTTACCATTTTCAGCTGTACATTTCACTATCATTAATGGCATTTGTAAACTTGTGTGACCATCACATCACTCTTTCTGAAATTTTTTTATCACCTCAAGCAGAAACTCTGTACCCATTAAACAACAATGCTCCATTCCTTCCTTCCCCCACTCCCTGATGTCCTCTAATCTAGTTTCTATCTCTGCGAATTTGCCTCTTCTAGATATTTCGTACAAGTGAATTCATACACTTTTAGTCCTGGCTTACTTGAATCTGACTCTTTGACTTGGCACAACATTTTCAATGTTCATCCATGTCATTGCCTATATATGAACTTCACTCCTTTCTGTGGCTAAATAATATTCCGTTCTGCATTTTTTTGATTCATTTATCAGTTCATGGATACTTGGGTTGTTTCCACCTTTTGGCTATTATGACTAATGCTGTCATGACATGCAAGTATCCGTTTGGGCCCCTGTTTTTCAGTTCTTTTGAGTATATACCGGGGAGTAAAACTGCTGGGTCATATGGTGATTCTGTGTTCAGCTTTCTCAGGAACTGCCAAACTATTTTCCACAGCAGCTGCAGCATTTTACATTCCCACCACCAGAGTTCCAGTCTCTCTACATCCTCTCCAATACTTATTTTCTGTTGTTCTTGGTTTTTGTAGTCATCCTAGTACTTGTGAAATGGTAGCTCATTATGGTTTTGGTTTTCATTTTCCAGTTGACTGATGATGTGGAACATCTTTTCATGTGCTTATTGGCTGTTCGTACATCTTTGGAGAAATGTTCATTCAAGCCATCTACCCATTTTAAATTGGATTGTCTCTTGTTGTTGAGTTGTAGGAGCTCTTTATATATTCTAGATGTTAACCTCTTATTAGATATATGATTTGTAAATACTTTCTCCTAGTTCATGTTGCCTTTTTACTCTATGATAGTGTCCTTTGATGCACAAAAGGCTTTAATTTTGATGAAGTTCACTTTATTTTATTTTTTTTGTTGCCTTTGCTTTTGGTATCCAATCCAAGAAACCTTTGCTGAATCCAGTGCCACGAAATTTTCTCTTTCTGTTTTCTTTGAAGAGTTTTATAGTTTTAGCTCTTAAATTTGGGGGTTTGGTCTCTGTTGAGTTAACTTTTATATATGGTATAAGGTAAGAGTCTAAAATTTATTTTCTTTTCTTTTTTTTAATTTATTTTCTTTGTATGTGGATATTCAGTTATACCAGCACCACTTGTTGAATGTCCCTTCCTCATTGAATGGTTTTGGCACCCTTGGAAAAAATCAATAGACCATAGATGTGAAGGCATATTTCTAGGCTCTCCGTTCTATTCCATTGGTCTATATGTCTGTCCTTATAACAGTATCACACCATTTTGATTATTGTAGCTTTGTAGCAGGTTTTGAAATTGGGAAATGTGGGTCCTCCAACTTTGTTCTTTTTCAGGATTATTTTGGCTCTTTGAAGTTCCTTAATTTTCTTTGTTTTTAAGATTTTATTTATTTATTTGGCAGACAGATATTACAAGTAGGCAAGAGAGGCAGGCAGGGAGAGACAGGAGGAACAGGCTCTCTGTGGAGCAGAGAGCCCGATGTGGGGCTCGACCCCAGGACCCTGGGATCATGACCTGAGCCGAAAGCAGAGGCTTTAACCCACTGAGCCATCCAGGCGCCCCATGAAGTTCCTTAATTTTCAATAAAATTTCAGGATGGGTTTTTACATTTCTGCCATTGATATTTTTTTTCAAAAGATTCTGTTTATTTATTTACATAAACAGAGAGAGAGAGACACAGGGAGAGAGAGAGGGAGGCAGAGGGAGAAGCAGGCTCCCCACAGAGCAGGGAGCCCGTGGGAAGCCTGATGGCAGGACTCGGTCCCAGCTCTCCGCTGAGCAGGGAGCCCGATGCAGGACTCGATCCTGGGACTCTGGGATCATGACCTGAGCTGAAGGCAGATGCTTAACTGACAGAGCCACCCAGGCACCTGCTATTGAGATTTTGATAGGGATTGCATTGAGTCTGTATTGTTTTGGGTAGTATCATCATCTTAATGATTTTATGTTTTCCAGTACATGAACATGGATATCTTTTCATTTATTTAGGTCTTTAATTTCTTTCAGCAATGTTTTGTAGTTCAGTGTACAATTCTTGCACCTCCTTGGTTAAATTTATTTTCATTAATTTATTTTCAAATATTCCTTTTTATGCTATTGTAAATGAAATTGTTTTCTTAAGTTCCTTTTTGGATTGTTCATTCCTAGTGTATAGAAATATGACTGATTTTTTGGTTGTTGACTTTGTATCCTACAATTTTGTTGAATTTGTTTATTTTCTCTAACAGTTTTTTTGGATTCTTTAGAGTTTTATATGTATAAGATCATGTCATCTGCAAATGGAGATAGTTTTACTTCTTCCTTTCTAATTTGGATGCCTTTTATTTCCCTTTCTTGCTTAATTGTTCTGGTTAGAACTTCTAGTCCTGTATTGAATAGAAGTGGTGAAAGTGGGCATCCTTGTCTTTATCCTGATCTTAGGGGAAAAGGTTTCAGTTTTTCACCATTGAGTATGATGCTACATGTGGGTTTTTCACATATGGCCTTTATCACTTTGAGGAAGTTCCTTTTTTTTTTAAGATTTAATTTATTTGTCAGAGAGAGAGAGAGAGCACGAGCGAGCATGTGTGCACAAGCAGGGGGAGTGGCAGGCTTAGCAAGGAGCCCGACGCAGGACTTGATCCCAGGACTCTGGGATCATGACCCAAACCAAAACCTTTTCCATGAAAAGGTATTATTTTTGTCACTTTTTCTACATCAATTGAGGTGATTATGTGTTTTTTTTTTCCTTTGTTCTATTGATGTGGTATCTTATACTGATTGACTTTCATATATTGAGCCACCCTTGCATTCCTGGGATAAATTACATTTGGTTATGGTGTATAATTCTTTTAAAATGCTGCTGAATCTGGTCAGCCAGTATTTTGTGGAGGATTTTTGCATCTGTATTTATAAGGACTATTGGTCTGTAGTTTTCTGTTCTTGTCACGTATTTGGTCTTGTCATGGGGGTAATGCTGGCTTCACAGAGTCAGGAAATATTTGCTCTTCTTCAATTTTTTTGGAAGAGTTTGAGAAAGATTGTTGTTAGTTCTTTAAACGTTTGATAAAATCAACCAATAAAGCTATATGATCCTGGGCTTTTCTCTGTTGGGAAGTTCTTGATTACTGATTCACTCTCCTTATTGTTATGGGTCTGTTCAGAATTTCTCCTTGAGTCAGTTTTGATAGTTTGTGTATTTGTAGGAATGTGTGAATTTCATTTAGGTTACCCAATTTGTTGGTGTACAGTTATTCATATTATTCTCTTATAATCATTTTAACTTCTGTAAAGTTGATAGTCATGTCCCCTTTTTCATGTCTGATATTAGTAATTTGAGTTATTTTTCTTCTTAGTTACCCAGCTACAGGTTGTCAATTTTGTTGATCTTTTCAAAGAACCAACTTTTGGTTTTCTTGATTTTTTTCTTCTATTCTTTATTTTATTTGTCTCTTTTTTATCTTTTTTATTTTATCTCTTTATCTCTTTTCATTTTCTTATTCTAGCTTTGGGTTTGATTTGCCTTTTTTTTTAAGTTCCTTCAGGCATACAGTTAAATTACTGATTTGAGATCCTTCTTCTTTTTTAATGTAGACAATTAACAGCTAAGAATTTCTCTCAGCACTGTTTTTGCTTCATCTGATAACTTTTGGTCATTATGTTGTTTTCATTTTTCCCAAGGTATTTTCCAATTTCTTTTGTGATTTCTCCATTGACTTATTGGCTAAGAGTGCATTGTTTAATTTCCACACATTTGTGAATTTTCCAGTTTTCCTTCTGTTATAGATTTCTTTTTTTTTAAAGATTTTATTTATTTATTTGACAGAAAGAGAGATCACAAGTAGGCAGAGAGGCGGGCAGAGAGAAAGAGAGGAGGAAGCAGGCTCCCCGCTGAGCAGAGAGCCTGATGCGGGGCTCGATCCCAGGACCCTGAGATCATGACCTGAGCTGAAGGCAGAGGCTTAACCCACTGAGCCACCCAGGTGCCCCCTGTTATAGATTTCTAGTTCATCCCATTGTGACTGGAAAAGATACTTTGTATATTTTTAGTCTTTTAAAGTTTATTAGGACTTGTTTTGTGACCTAAGTTATGGTTTATCCTGGAGAATGTTCCATATGTACTTGAGAAGACTGTGTACTCTGCTCTTGTTGGGCAGGGTGCTCTATGTGTCTGTTAGGTCCAGTTGGTTATTTGCTGCCGAATCTAACTGTAACTTTTACACCAGGCTCTGAGTTACACTTGAAAACTCGAGTGTGTTATACTGGACTGTTTTGCCCCTGGACCTGATGAAGATGTTCATGACTACAATAGATAAGGCACTGCTTTGGATTCTAGGGGAGGCCAAAGAATAGGCAGTACAGGTCCAGAGAAAGGGTTTGAGGAAAAAGTTAAGATTGAAAGTACCATTTATATTTGGTAACTGCTTGGGCATCTGATGACTGCCCACACATTTAGTGATTTGCTAGAAAGACTAATGGGATTTGGGGCATATATAGTCAGAGCTATGATTTATTACAGTCAGAGGATAAACAGCAGGATTAACAAGGGAAAAAGATGTAATGGGTGGAGTCTGGAAGAGTCTACATGTGGGCTTCCAAAGTTCTCCCTTAGAGGATTCGGGGTAGGGTTTCACAGAACAAGCTTCTTCCTCCAGCAAGTAAATACAGCAATACATGTACTGGGTTTCTGCCTGGGGGAGCTTGTTTAGGACTCTGACTTTTTCATTAAGGGCTGATCAGGACTCTTACCGAAATATCTGACTCCCAGAAGGAAAGCAGGTATTTGCCATAAATCAAACCAAACCAAAAGTTGTTTCGCAAAAACAACTTAGCCAGGCTGGTATGGCAGAATTCAGTGTCCTAGGCACACAAAACAACCTTATCAGTCGACGTAGGGAGTATTCTATACACCAAGTTCAAACAGGCTATTGCAAGGATCATTCATGCAAGCAGGCCCTCCTAGAGATCACAACATCAGGCCTGTTATGTTAACATTATCCTGCAGAAAAACATGTGACGTCAAGTGACTGTAGCTTTTTGTGTTCCTGACGTTTCTTTAGCTTCATCCACTCTCTTTTATTTTTAAAATCATTAGCATTTTTAGATTTACTAATTTTATTTTTGTGTGTGCATATGTGTAAATGTCTTTATTTCACCTTCATTTTGAAAGATGTTTATGCTGAGTGTAACATTCTAGATTCATTTTTGTTTTCTCCTGTCTCCATTTCCTACTCCATCATCTTTTTGCTTATATCATTTCTTTTTTTTTCCAAAGGGATTTTAAATTTTTTTTAAAGATTTTATTTATTTATTTGACAGACAGAGATTACAAGTAGGCAGAGAGGCAGGCAGAGAGAGAGAGGAGGAAGCAGACTCCCTGCCGAGCAAAGAGCCCGATGTGGGGCTCGATCCCAGGACCCTGGGATCATGACCCGAGCCGAAGGCAGAGGCTTTAACCCACTGAGCCAACCCGGCGCCCCGCTTATATCGTTTCTGATGAGAAATGTGATGTCAGCTTTGTCTTTATTCCTGTGCATGTAACATGTCTTTCTCCTCTGGTTGCTTTTAAGATTTTCTGTTTATCACTGGTTTTGAGCAATTTGATTATAACTTACCTTGGTGAAGTTTTCTTTGTGTTTCATGCACTTGGGAGTCATTTGGTTTTTTTCGGTGTGTGTTTTTATAGTTCTCACTAAGTTTATAAAAATTTTGGCCATTATTTCTTCAAATGTTTTTTCTGTCCTTTTCCCCTTCAGGGGCTCCAGTTACCTGTATATTAGACCCCTTCTAAGTTGTTACACAGCTCACTGGTGCCTTTTCATATTTTCAGCATATTTTTTCCATGAGTTTCATTTTGGATAGTTCTTTCGCCATGCCCTTGACTCATCTTTTTTTTCCCTGTAATATCTAATCTGCCATTAATTACATCCAGTGTATTGTTTTAAAGATTTATTTATTTATTTGAGGGGGGAGGTCCAGAGGGAGAGAGAGTCTTAAGCAGATTTGGCTGAGTGTGGAACCTTAAGTGGGGCTCAGTCTCATGACCCTGAGATCATGACCTGAGCTAAAACCAAGAGTCAGAGGCTTAACTGACTGAGCCACCCAGGCAACCCCCATCCAGCATATTTTTCATCTTAGGAATTATAGTTTTTGTGCTCAGTTCTTCCATTTCTCTGCTTAACTTTTTGAACATATGTATTATGTTACAATAATTGTTTTAATGTCCTTATCTGCTGCTTCTAAAATTTGGGTCAGTTTCATTTGATTGCTTGATTATCCTCCCAATTATGGGTTGCGTTTTCCTGCCTCTTTGTATGCCTGCTAATCTTTAGTTGGATGCCAGACATTGTAAATTTTACCTTGATAGATGCTGGACATGTTTGTGTTCCTAAAAATCATCTTGCACTTTGTTCCTAGATGTAGTTAACTTGAAAATAGTTTGATCCTTTGGGGTTGGTCTTGCTTTCATGATTCATTAGGTAGGTCTGGAGCGGTACTGGTTATTCTCATGATCGAGGCAAGACCATCCTGGTTATTCTACCCAAATGTCCCATGAACTGTGAGTTTTTCCAGCCTGGCTAGTGGGGACAGGTACTGTCCCTGTAACCTGGTATCATTCTCCCTAATCCTTTCAGATTGTTCTTGCCGTTCATCTGCATATGCTGATCTCTCCTGAATACCTGAGGGGGAGAACTCTGTGGATCTTCAGGATTCTCTCTCTACGTCTCCTTGCTGGTCGTCTGTCCCATGAACTCCAGCCGCCTTTGTCTGTAGACTCTCAGTGCTGTCAGTTTAGGGAGTCGCCTAGGCTTTGTCTCAGTTTCCCCTCCCTGCTTTGTGGCTTAGAAACTCTCTTCAGGCAGTAAGTTGGAGCAATCATAGCACTGACCCCATTTTTCCCCCATCTCTCAGCAATCAGTTCTTCATTGCCTGATGTCTGGTGTCTTGAAAGCCATTATCTCATGTATTTCTTTGTTTTTGTTTCAGGCGTGAAGATAAATCCGGTCCCTGCTTCTCTGTCTTGTCTGAAAGTAGAAGCCTTCATTTTATAAAGAGGAGTTTTGTTCTTTTTTTTTTTTTGGTCACTGTAACACCCATAGACATACACTTTGTCTTTTGGTATTTATTTTTTTTGAACTGTGGACCTTATATGTATGTCTGCGTGTATATGCAGTTACACGGGTTTGTGTGCCCACAGACACACATTTAAAACAAGTCTACCATGAACTATCATATTCTAGTCTAGGAATATGTTGGCTACTGTACATTCTTGCTGTTGAGAGAACTAGGGAAAGAAACAGTTGCATTCATTAGCAGAGTAGGCTGTTAATGAGCCAGAGTGATTCTCTTCAGTGGTATGAATGAGAGAATTGTCTATTTTCAGTGGCAGTGTTCTATGGAGTGTTTGTGATGGCACCGAAGAGAGACACAGTCAAGATGGTAATCTGTAGTGATTTTTATCTGGTAAAGGGTGGAGCTCTGGTGTCGAAGATGAAGTCCTCCCAGTCCACTCAGGAAAAAAGAGGCAAGTAGTTCAGTAGGGGGCAACTGTGAACCAAGGCACTGGAAGACCTGAGAAGCCAAACAGGTGCACTGAAGCAACCTGGAGGTCAGCAAGAGCAGGCAGCCACTGTCACCCCTAGGGCTGACATAGGGAGAGGGTAGCATTCCCGGAGCCCAGGAACAAGGTCGCCTGGCAGGAACGGGAACCACTGTGGGGGCTGCCTGGTGAGACGTGGGACCTGGAGGGAGGGCTGTCTGGTGGAGGCTTCAGCCATGGAGATCACGTGGCCATTACTTGAGGGAGGGGAAGGGACAGAGGGGAAAGAAGGAGAGATGGAGAGAGCTCAAGCATGTGCTTCTGCAGCAAAGAGATGGCGATGTCCTGGCTTCTTTCCTCTCCCACTCTAGCCTCTCACCATGCTGCCCATTGGACGAATCTCACTGGAAGCCACTTGGAAGGGAGCCTGGAAATGCAGTTTACTGGGGTCACCTCTTCCCCTCCCCGCCCTGTCCCCTGCAAATGTAGCAGAGCATGGAAGGGCAGAAAATGGATCTGAGGGCACAGAAGCCCAGGGCTGGCATGATGACCCTGGCTCAAATTAAAGGCCTCTTCTGGAGTGTGGTATATCTAATCCCTGGATAAGACCCGGAAGGGAGGAGAAAAGCTGCATGGTCAGGCTCAAAAGAACCACTATCCCTCTCAGTAGATGCTGAGGGAAGGAAGCTAGGTGGAAGGAAGCTAGGCATATGTGGTAACATATGCCTAAAGGATGGGATGATGTAATTATGATAAACAATCATTCACATTTGAAATGTTAGGGATATGCATTAAAAAAAAACCCACATTGACTATTTTGTACACTTACCTATCAGTGCCCTTTGTATAGTATAATTAACATTATGACTTAATATACACATTAATATTTGTAGGCAAGGTGGTAGGTATTTCTGGGACAATATCTTTTTTTCATAGGGCCACCCTAACAGTGATACCCTAGGATATCTAAGCCCCTTTTTGATGAGTTCAGCCAAGGAGGCTGTGCCTGTCAAGGGTACTCATCTCTCTGAATCGTGTTATTTAGTTTTGTAGCAATATCTCTTCACTTTCTACAATTCGGGTAGTGTTTGGAAAATTCCTAATTAGAGTTGGGTTTCTGTGAAAGAGGACAGCTTTGGGGAGTAGGTCACTGAAGCGCCTCCTGTGTTCTGTCCCTTCTGCTTGTATAGAGGGCCTGCTTGGACCAGTGCCATTAGGTCAAACATGCGAGGCAGGTTTGAGCATTTTCCTCTACCTCAGAAGGCCAAATGGGCATCAAGCATTTATGTGTTACAAAAACATACAAGTTTATGAAAACAAGTTCTTTCTTTCATTGGGATAATAGCAAGTCCGGTAAGAAAATAAGTTATATCAAAGTGATCAGAATCTGTGATTAGATGTCAATACTATAGGACTTCCCCATCTTTCTATGTTTATCTGATTAACAAAAGTTCAGTGAATTGTTATAGTGCGTTATAATTTGCTTGACATGGTCTTTAAGTATTTCAAAAACCTAATCTTTGTGGGAAAGGGCTGCATGTAAGATATAAGTGCACTTGAAAAGTGAATCAACAGCCTTCTGGTTTCACATCAGAAATACAGACTGTAGAGCTCCCACCCTTCCAACAAGAAAAAAGCTGGACAGATTGCAAACCTGTGACTTCTCTTGAATGCAAAAGAAAACAGATTTCAGGGCATACAACTAACCCCAAATCAGGAGAGCTACAGGAGCCACTGCAGGGAGAAATAGGACTTGAACATTTGCTTACCCAGGATGGACACTGCTGGATGTCATATAAGCCAATAAGATTTTTTAAAAGATTTTTATGTATTTATTTATTTGAGAAAAAGAGAGAGAGAGCGCACAAGAAGGAGGGAGAGGGAGAAGCAGGCTCTCCACTGAGCAGGGAGCCCTACACGGGCTTGATCCCAGGATCCCGGGATCATGACTTGGGCCAAAGGCAGATGCTTAAGGGACTGAGCCACCCATGCTCCCCAAGCCAATAAGATTATTATTTTTAATGAATTGCTAAAGGCTGGTGGCCAGAGGTAAAGGAGGTTCTCCCCCTCCTGCACACTTTTCCTCCAAGATCCCCACCAGATGCTCATGGGGAAGATTATGGAGAAAGTTTCTCCCATACGCTGGCTGGGATAGGGGAACAATAGTCAATGCCAAATCTGCCCAGACATGTCTCCCCATCTCCCCAAGGAACAAAAGTCTTAATCTGTAGGAGGAAGGGTGACAAAAGTGATAGCATTGGTGGAAGCCCCCTGTAGCTGGGGAAGGAGAACAGGAAAAACAAAAAAACTCTACTTTTGGTGGGAGGAAAGGAATACCTACTGGTCTCAGAATCACGTTTTGAGGACAATCAGGAATGCTTATGAAGGCCACAACCCTAATACTCTAGGGTCATAGTGCCTCATAATATTGAGGATTAATTGGAACATAAAAGAATGGCCCCATCTCCCACCTCCCCACCACTGAGCTAAGCATCAAAGCACTACTATATGCATTAAGTGAAAATAGCATGGGGCTCCTTGCTCAGCAGGGAGCCTGCTTCTCCCTCTGCCTCTGCCTGCCACTCTGTCTGCCTGTGCTCGCTCGCTCTCTCTCCCTCTCTCTGACAAATAAATAAATTTAAAAAAAAAGAAAATAGCATGATATGATGAATTATTAATTTTAAGTGATAATAGACATGATAAAAAGAAAGCACACACCAGAGAAAGCAAGAAAAGAGGGAAAAAGAAACAGGACAAATGGAACAAATTGAAAAATAGCTGGCAAGATGGTAGATTTTAATCCCACCATATCAGCACTCACTTTAAGTGTGAAAATGTGAGTGGCCTAAAAGAGATCATCAGACTGGATTTAAAAAGGAATACAACTGTATGCTATTTATAAGAAACTGACTTTAAACACTGAAAAAAAATAAAATTACAAAAAAAAAGACGTGGATAGATTAAAAGTCAAAAGAAGGATAAAGATACATTATGTAACACTAAACAAAAGAGAGCTGGAGTAGCTATGTTAATTTCAAATGAAGTATACTTCATAACAAGGAATATTAGGTACTTTATACCTACAAAATCATTTTACGTTTACTGTATAATATAACATAATTACAGAAATGATATCCCATCACCTTTGCCTTATTCTTTTGGTTAGAAGCAAGTTCGAAGTCCCACCTCTCCAGAATTTAGGTAGTCCCGCTTTGCGTCAGTCTGATCTGTATGAATTTGCAATTACTGTGGTTTAGTTATATAACACCAGTCTCCTGACAATGTGATTTACATTTCTGGTACCATTCTCTGTTAACTGAACAAAGTACAAGCTTTACTTCACTCTAGAAATCACTATATAAATAACAAATGCACATCAAGATCAGTGACCAGTCATGTCCTTTCTTTCAAAGTCTGCCTATGATTGGTAGACAGTAAAGCAAAGTTGGGTTGCCGCCTCATTCCCCAGTGATAAACCCCTGTGACATTTTATAAAAATGCCTAACAGAGAGGAGATTGGCTAACAAAGAAGCAAGAAAAAGGGGTAATACTGGAAGAGAAATTTACATCAAATGTAAATGGAGTTGTAGTTGACCCTTGAACAACATAGTTTTGAACTGCACAGGTCCACTTACATGTGGAGTTTTTTTCAATAAGTACATTACTATAAATACATTTTCCTTGTGATTTTCTCTCTCTTTTTTTAAAGATTTTATTTATTTATTTGACAGACAGAGATCACAAGTAGGCAGAGAGGCAGGCAGAGAGAGAGAGAGGAAGCAGGCTCCCCACCGAGCAGAGAGCCCGATGCGGGGTTCGATCCCAGAACTCTGGGATCATGACCTGAGCTGAAGGCAGAGGCTTTAACCCACTGAGCCACCCAGGCACCCCATGATTTTCTCTCTTTAAAGGATTTTATTTATCCATTTGACAGAGCACAAGGCGGGGGAGTGGCAGGCAGAGGGAGAAGCAGACTCCCTGCTGAGCAGGGAGCCTGACGTGGGGCTTAATCCCAGGACCCAGGGCTCATGACCTGAGGCGAAGGCAGACACTTAACCAACTGAGCCATCCAGGTACCCTCTTATGATTTCCTTAAACATCTTCAGTTCTCTAGTTTCCTTTGTTGTGAGAATCTAGTATATAATGCCTACAAAATATGTTAATAGACTACATTATTAGTAAGGCTTCTGGTCAACGGTAGGCTATTAGTTATGTTTTGGGGGAGTCAGAGGTTATACCTGGATTTTTGACTGCATGGGGCATCAGTGCCCCAATGCCTATGTTGTTCAAGGGTCCGCTGTTTAGACGAAATAGCCGATAGCAGAAACGTTGACTCTGCCACCATTTGAGAGACTCTAGATCACAGCCAGAAGAACTCAGAGATGTAAATGAGCAAAGTGATTGTGATGAAAGGCATGAAGGTTTCAAAGGAAGTGGTGCCAGCAAAAGAGTTCCTCAGATTGAAGGAACTCTTGGAGCTATTTCAAGACATTGAAAGTGCTAAGGATATAATGTGGAAGCTGATCCTGACCTAGGAAGAAGTGTGACCATTTGTCATGGCATAGAAAAGATGCTTGCTCTGTATTGTAAGTTATAGGACAAGAAAAAGAAAGCAAGCACTGTTCAAAACACTCAATAAGTTTTTTTTTTCCTGAAGAGATAGCTTTAGTTCTCAATATTCTGAAGTTTTAAATTACGGTGCAATAAATAAATATTAGTTTTACTATCTTTTCATTTTCTCTTTACATTTATAGCCAAGGGTAAGAGTCCCTAATGTTTTGGCAACATTTTTTAAAGACCACGGGACAATTATATTTTTTCCCATTGATTATTTGGATTGCTTTTCTTCCTTTCTTTTTTAAAATAATATATATATATATATATATATATATATACATATATATATATAGAGAGAGAGAATGTGTATGCACGTGCACACACACACACACACACACACAGGCAGTGTGGGGAGGGGTAAAGGGAGTAGGAGAGAGAGAATCTTAAGCTACCCAGCATGGAGCCCAACACAGGGCTCAATCTCACAACCCTGAGATCATGACCTGAGCCCAAACCAAGAGACTGAGCCATCCAGGCACCCCAAAATTGCTTTTTGTGCTTTCAGCATGTGTAGTCACTTTTGTGGTTCCCAGTACCATGCAGGACTGTCTATTCAGCCATTAAAAAGAATGAAGTGCAGGGGCACCTGGGTGGCTCAGTGGGTTAAGGCCTCTGCCTTCGGCTCAGGTCATGATCCCAGGGTCCTGAGATCGAGCCCCGCATCGGGCTCTCTGCTCAGCGGGGAGCCCTCTTCCTCCTCTCTCTCTCTGCCTGCTTCTCTGCCTACTTGTGATCTCCGTCTGTCAAATAAATAAATAAAATCTTTAAAAAAAAAAGGAAGTGCTGATTCATGTTAAAACATGGACAAACCTCAATAACGTCATGCTCAATGAAAGAAGTCATATACAAAAGGACACCTACTGTGTGATTCCATTTATGTGAAATATTTAGAAAAAGCAAATGTATAGAAAAAAATTAGCAGTTGCCTGGGTCTAGAAGTGGAAACTGATATTAACTGTAAGTGGGTACCAGGGAATCTTATTAGGTTAATGGTGGTGCATGCATGACTTGGTAAATTTAATAACAAAGATTGAATTGCACACTTAAATTGGGTGAATTTTATGGAATCAAAGTTTTTTCTTGAAAATGAAGGTGATGGGGTGCCTGGCTGGCTCAGTCTATGGAGCGTGTGACTCTTGATCTCCGGGTTGTGAGTTTGAGCCCCATATTGAGTGTGGTGCTTACCTAAAAATGAAATCTTTAAAAAATAAATGAAGGTGAATATATATTCCCAGTTAAACAAAGACTGAAATAATTTGTTTCTGACATATCTGCCTTAAAAGAAGTATTAAAATAAGTCTTTTAGGCTCAAAGGAAATGACATTGGACAACAACTCAAATGCACACAAGGAAATAAAGACTACTGAAAAAATGTAAATATATGAGTATAAAAATTGCATAAATATATATATTTTTTCTCTAAACTTTCAAAGAGACATAGAATTGAACTAAACAAATGCTATGTTGTTAAGTTTGTAGCAAATACAGATGACATTTTAAGATACTAGCATGAAGGAAGTATATGAAAATGGAGCTAGGATCAAAGAAAGTTTCAATTTCAATAATTCCTTTTTTAAAAAAGATTATATATATTTACTTGAGAGAGAGCAAGCAAGAGAGAGAGAAAGCATGACCGGGGAGGAGGGACAGAAGGAGAGGGAGAAGCGGGCTCCCTGCTCAGTGGGGAGGGTCCCAGGACCCCAGGATCATGACCTGAGCTGAAGGCAGACACTTAACCAACTGAGCCACCCAGGTGCCCCAATTTCAGTAATTCCTTACTGGGATTAAATTAGCATCACACTGAAGTAGACTGGAGTAAAGAAGACTATTATAATCCTAGAGCATCCACTATGAAAATGAAAAAAATAACTAAAAAACTAGAGTGAAAAAAAACCCAAATCAATTATGATTATACATACAACCAAATAAATATATGTACATACATACGTATGCACATGTGCACACACAGAAGGTGCAGACACATGCGTGTGCACACGAGGCTGGATGAAAAAGTAGCAAAGATCCAAAGTGACATGAAACATATAGAAAATATAGTGGTCATAAATCCAGCCATTAAATGTCACTGGATGGAACACTGCAGTCAAAAGGCAGGAATGATCACGCTCCAAAAAAACCCCCAGAGATTCAGCTACATGCTGTCTAAAAGACACAAGCTTTATAGATAAGCATTTCTCAACCTTGGCACTGTTGAAATTTCGGACTGGGTCATTTTCTGTTGAGGGGGGTGTCCTGTGCATAGTAGGCTATTTCGTAGCATTCCTGGCCTTTTTCTAGTACACGTCAGTGGTAACCATGCCCTTGTGATAACCAGAAATTTTTCCAGCTGTTGCAGGTGTCTCATGGCGGGGGGAATTGCTCCCAGCAGTGCTGGGAGCAGTGCTTTAGGTTAAAACACACACACACACACACACACACACACACACACACACGGACAAAGGATAGAAAAATACATGCCAGCTAACACTAATCATAAAAGCACTGGAGTAACTATATTAATATCAGGACAGACCTGAAGACAAGAAATATAGTCAAAGAGGGACACTTTATAATGCCATCAGAAAGATAGAAAAATAATGAAAAAGTGAAGGTATGCACACCTAAAAACAGAGCCCCCAAACACATAAAGCAAAAACCGACAGTCTTGACAAGACAGATATGCAGTTCAACAATAATGGGTAGGGACTTCTATACCCTTTTCCCAATAATTGAAAGAACAACTAGATAAAAAGTCAGGAAGTTTATGAAAGATTTGAACATCATCGTCAACGTGCGGGACCTAACTGGCATTTATAGAACAAAACAGCAGCAAAATACACATCCTTTTTAAGCACACACGGAACGTTCTGCAGAATAGATTCTACATGTGGCCATAAAACATGTCCTTATTAAATATTAAAAGATTAAAATCATACAGAGAATGTTCTCTGACCTCAAAAGAATTAAAATTGGACTCGGCAACAACCAAAGAAATTTGGTAAATACCAGAATAGTCTTTATAGTTTTATAACATGTATATATAGCCCTTAATTTGTTTAGTCTTGCCTGTTTTTGCCCTTCCTGAGTCATATATATATATTTTTTTTTCTTTTTGAATACACGGTACAAATATAAAAGCAAATTTAAAAGAGACACATTGAAAAAGGCATACCCTACCTATCCTCTTCTACCCATTCCTCCTTGACGTTGTAGTGACCACTTTTGTTAGTTAACTGTTTGAGTTTGTGTTTCTTTTCATAAATAAAAGCAAATACAAATATATGTGCTAATTTCACCTTCCTCTGTGTAAGGGAGTATACCATGTGTCCTGTACCGTACCTGTGATTTTCACTTACGTTGTCCTGGAAATGTTGCCAAAGCGGTCAAAGATGTCTTCTTTTTTTTCTTTTATAGCTGCAAAGTATTCTGTTGTGTGGAGGTATCGTGATTTAGTCCTTTGTTGGTGGGCTCTAGGGTTGTTTCCAGTCTTCATGTAAGCAAACAGTACTGCACCAGATAACCTTGAACATTTTATCCATGTGTGGTTGTTTCTGTGGCATAGATTCCTAGAAGTAGGATTGCTGGATGAAAAGGTAAAATGCATTTGCAGTTTTGGATGATATGCCAGGTATCTTATTAGAAGTTGTACCATTTTTCACTCTTACGAACAGTGTCTTGCCAACAAGGTCTGTTGTCAAACTTTTGGGTTTTTGTCAATTTGAGAGATAAGAATGTGGTCTCAGTGTTGATTTAATTTGTATTGCTCTTATAAATAATATCTTTTCAAAAGCTTAAGAGCCATATGTATTTTTCTGTGAATTGTGTATTTGTATTTTTGGCTGAATTTTTTTTATAGACTTGTGTTTTTTTTTTCTTGATTCTTGGAGCTTTTTATACTTCTAATGCTTAAGTAGATTAGCCCTTTATTTGTGATGAGTTGCAATTTTTTTTCAGTTAAAAAAAAACTTTGGTTATGTGTTTCTCCCTCTTACAAGTTTGCTGTTGCTTTCAAATAGTTGAAGTAGTTGAAGTTTTCAAATTTTTCTTTTAAGATATCTGGACTTCATCATTAGAAAGGTACTCCCCAGATGCCTACCCAGTTGTCCCAACACCCATGACTAAAAAGTCCATATTGAGCCTGCTGGTTGGAGATGACTTCTCTGTCACATCCTGAACATCTGTATGCATTTCTGGACTTTCTGTCCTGGTCCATTGGTATGCCTCTATTCATGAATTAATGCCACCGATATTAATATTGTGCCAATATTAATTAGTACCAATGGTTGAGGCCTTTAGACTATTTTAAAATCTGGTAGGGCTAATGCCACCCATGGCTATTCTCTCCGGCCCCCACCCCAGGTTTTCTTGATTCTTCTTATCTGTTTAGTTTTACAGGTGACTATAATCAGCTTGTCTGGTTCCTGTCCAAAGGCCTATTGGTATTTTTATTGGAATAGCATTAGATTTAGGAATCAGTGTGGGAAGAAAATTTTTATAATGTTGATTCTACCTATTCAAGGGCTTCCTGTGCCTTTCCATTTTTCAAGACTTTTGTGTTCTTCAGGAGTGTTTTTGAGTCTTCCTCTTAAGTTTTACATATTTCTGGTAAACCTTATTCCTAGATATTTTATGCTTTTGTTACTGTTATAAATGAGGTTTTCTTGTACTTTATATCTTTTAACTATATTGTTCTGGGTTTCTTTTCTTTTAAATTTGCTTAGCCATGTGATTTTTTATTTGCTTTAATCTCCTTTTAATAGCCCTGGATATTTCCTGAAGATTGCCAAATGCTTTTTACTGTATTTCTGCCTTATAATGAAGTAGCTTGAAAATTAATGTAAAAAATCAAAGTACTGAAAATGAATTAGGGTTTCTAGTGTACATGTTGGTAATGGTGGGATTTATCAAAGGAGATTGCAGGCAGAGAAGGCTGAACCCAGAGTGTATTTTGACATTGGTTTGGTAGAGGTTGGCTGATCATGAACCAGAATTTGAAAACCCTGAAAGTTAGCAGACTGATCACTTGTATTAAGGATACACTGAAAAACTATTTTGTCTAATTGTTGGATGGCAAGTGTTAAAAATCAGTATTGTCCAAGACCAAACCAAAATATCACCAGCTTAGAGTGAACCTCTGAGTTAAATAAAATTACAATTTTATTCAGGAATACATAATTAATTGCAATTTTATTTAAAATGTCAGTAGGGCACCTGGCTGACTCAGTGAGTGGAGCATGTGATTCTTGATCTCAGGATTTTGGATTCGAGCCCCATGTTGGGTATAGAGAGTATTTAAAAAAATAAAATCTTTAAAATAAATTTGTCGTATTTTTATTTTTTATTTTTTTTAATTTTACTTTTTAAGTAATCTCTATACCCAATATGGGGCTCAAACTCATAACCATGAGATTGAGAGTCCTGTGCTCTACTGACTGAGCCAGCCAAGTGCCACAGTAGCCGTATTTTTAAAGTTTGACACTACAGAGCAAAATTTCCCAGCACTATCAGCTGCTAGATTGTGTGGGAGTTCCTAAGGTCATGTGAGTATGGTACCAAAGAGATAACTACAAGTTAAATGCAACTTGAAAAGTTTGTTTTGTGATACTGTGAATGGTATTGTGCCAGAGAATTCTACAGAGATTAGAATTATGTTATGATCAAATATCTATTATTCTATCTTGTATTGTTACTTGAAGTTTTAGACATTTGTTAATGTCTAAATAACAGATATATTGTTTTTCCTAACTTAGTGATTGCACTCTTAATTCATTAATTCATTCAAATATTAACTGTCTTTTTACTTATTTCTTGACATACTCCTTTTTAAAAGCTGGGTTTCCTGAGGTATAATACACACACACACACACACACACACACACACACACACAAATTCATTCCTTGTAAGCATACAGTTTGATAAGTTTTGGCATCTATGTACGCTTGTATGACCACCTCCAACGTCGAGATCTGGAATGTTTCTATCCCCCCGAAAAGTCTTCATGCCCTCCTCTTACTCTAGCCCTTGCTAACTACTGATCTGTCTTCTGTCACTATGCTTTTGCCTCTTCTAGAACCTCATGTAAATGAAATTATATCTTAGGTAACTTTTTGTGTCTAGCCTCTGTCAGTTAGCATGGTACTTTTGCGATTCATCCATGTGATGTGTGTCAGTAGTTGGTCCCTTTTGTATTGTTGAGCTGTGTTCCACCGGGTGGCCGTATCACAGCTGACTTACACATTCCCCATCCGTTGAACATTTGGGTTGTTTTCAGTTTGGGGTATTATAAATAAAGCTGCTGTGAACATTTGCCTACACATCTTTGTGTGGGCATGTGTTTTCATTTCTGTTGGATAAATACCCAAGAGAGATTTCTGGGTTGCATGGTAAGTGTATGTTTAATTTTATAAAAACCTGGCAACCTTTTTGCAAAGGGACTGAACATTTTTGCATTCCCAACAGCAGTGCATACATTTCCAATTGCTCTACATTCTTACCAACTTTCGTTATTTAGAAATTTTTAATTTTAGCAATTCTAGTGTGAAGTGGTATTTTTATTGTTGTTTTAATTTGCACTTCCCTAATTATTAATGATGTGGAGCATCTTTTCTTTCTTTTTTTTAAAATTGTATTTTGGGGGGCACCTGGGTGGCTCAGTCCGTTAGGCATCTGACTCTTGATTTCGGCTCAGGTCATGATCTCAGGGTCAGGAGGTTGAGTCCTGCGTCAGGCTCTGCACCCAGTGGAGATGAAGCCCAGAACTTAAGATTCTCCTTCTCCCTCACCCTCTCCTTCTGCCCTGCCCCACCTCTCCCTCTCTAAAAAAATAAAAATTAAATTGTATCTTAAATTCCAGCATAGTTAACATACAGTGTTATATTAGTTCCAGGTGTACAGTATAGTGAGTCAGCACTTCCATACATCACCCAAGGCTCATCACAACCAGTGCACTCCTTAATCCCCATCACCTATTTCATCCATTCCCCCACGCCCCTCCCCTTATGCCTGTTTGCCCTCTGTATACCTTTATAGTGCTCTGTTCATACTTCCGGTCCATTTTTAATCCTTGTTTTTTATCTTATTGGCCTGAATTTTTTATATTTTTCTGGGTACAAATCCTTTATCAGATAAGTGGTTCAGAAAATTTTCTCCCTGTGGCTTGTCTTTTCATTTCCTTAACACTGTCTTTGGAAGAGTAGAAGTTTTAGATTTTGATAAGGTCCAGTTTATCTGTTTTTTCCTTTATGGTTTGTACTTTTTGTGTCAATCTTACTACATTCTTTTTTTTAAGATTTTATTTATTTATTTGACAGAGAGAGAGATCACAAGTAGGCAGAGAGGCAGGCAGAGAGAGAGAGGGAAGCAGGCTCCCTGCTGAGCAGAGAGCCTGATGCGGGGCTCAATCCCAGGACCCTGAGATCATGACCCGAGCCAAAGGCAGAGGCTTTAACCCACTGAGCCACCCAGGCGCCCCATTCTTACTACATTCTTAATAAGTTAACTGTTTTGTATGGAAAATTAGCAGCACTCGCAGTCATTAATCAGTACTTTCTTCTTAGAATAATAAAGAATCTACTGTTCGAGAGACTGATAGAATTTCTACACATAAAACACATACAGCGATCTGCACTCCAAGTTACAAGTAGACTGGGTAGTAAGCGCAAATGGCATGCCTTGTTTATATTACTTGTGTCCTGCTGATCCCGTGTGATACCATCGCGTGGCCATTGGTCACGAACAGTTAAGGAATACCTTAACTAAATGACATCGCAGGAGACATTCAGTTACTTCTGAAGACCAAAGCTGATTTTTGTCTAAGTCAAACTTTGGGATATCCCTAATTTATATTGATTGCTTTTTTAATTGAAGTATGGTTGACACACAATGTTACATTCATTTCAGGTGTATGACATAGCAATTGGACAAGTCTAGATGTTGTGCTGTGCTCCCCACAAGGGTGGCTACCCTCTGTCACCATACATGCTAGTACCATACCAGTGACTGTATTCCCTGTGCTATACCTTTCATCCCCATGACTCATTCATTCCATGACTGGAAGCCTGTATCTCCCTCCCACTTTCACCTGTTTTGCCCACCACCCCCACTGATAGTGTGTGTGTTTATTTTGGTATTGTCTATTATTTGCGGATTTCATTCTTCCCATAAAAGACCCAAGTGAGCCTGATCATGATTTTCACAAAATTAAGTATTGAATACTCAAGTCTTTGTGACTATTTACCGTACAGGGATCCAGACCTTACTCATAGGGACTGCTATGGGAATGCAATGTGGAGGGGATTATTAAGAAATTAGCCTTCTGATCCCTCCGGGGCTGCTGCTTCCTCCTCTGGGAAGTGAGAGAGGGTTTTGGATGAGGCTTGTGGTCTTGAACATTTCTTGTGTGTCCTCACTGTCATTCAGATAATTGAGACTTTGAATATTGCAGAACTTTCCTTCACCGCAGCAGAATAATTGTGACTCAGCTTTATTAGTTGCTTAAATGCAGGTAATGTTTTGCCGAGTATTTTTTAGTATTTAAGTGACTATACTAGGGTACCAGGTATGGGAAGAAGATATAAAGGAGAGTTTTCTGCCCCTAATGAGCTGATACACTGAGTGGATTCCAAGTACATACTGTGCACCAAAATCCAGGTCCGGCTGTGTGGCTGACATTAGAGCGTGTGGGGATCAACTGTGCGATGTAATACAGGAAACCTGTTCAGAGAACAGATTGAGTGCCTTAGTTGCCCTTTTGGAGCCCCGGGGCTCCGTTTCATTAAGAACTGGGTTGACGTTAGCGAGTGGAGGCTTGTGTGGAATGACCTTGGCCTCCCATACTCTGTGCCTGTGAAGACAGTAGAGTTAAGGTAAACCTGGCTTGGGGAGCTAGCTATACACTGGTGTGTGGACTAGGGGCCTGAGTGAGAGTGGTATACAGAACTTGTGGGAAAAGAGCCCGTGGCTTCTCTGTATCAACAAGCTGTGTGGGGGAGGGGACAGAAGAAGCAGCATACCTGCGGGGCTACTGTGCCCCCCCCATGGAGACAGAGTCTCTGTCCACGATGTATTTCCAGTCCTATGTCCTCTAAAGGTGAGCACATGTTCTACTGAAAACCTCTTTGGGTCCCGGGAGCCTGGTTGCTGGCTTGAACCCATCACAGCTTGGAATGAAAGGTTAGCAGTACAAGTTGGCGAGATGGCTTTAGAGAGATTGCGGTTGGGGAGAATGGGGACCAGAATCAGGGCTATAGCGACGAGAAGGTGAGGAAAGCAGTGCTGAGACTCCTGCTAGCACTTCTAGCAGGTAGTCTAGCGCAGAAGGGAGACCAGAACTCCGGCTGTAGCTCTGGTGAGAGGTCCACAGGGGGCCAGGGGCTCTTCCTAGTTGCATAAACGTTTTAATTTAATTTAATTTAAAAAATTTAATAGTGCTGGATATGTATCAAGTACTATTCCAGGTACTTTATAACTCTTGCCTCATTTAATTCCTTGTACCAACCCACTGCTGGTTACAGTCTCCTGGCGAGAATGGTGAGGCCCAAAGAAGTGGAGTAGCTAGTCAGTGGTGGAGTTGTGATGTGAACTCGGGCACTCTGGCTCCAGTGGCCCTGCTCTGAGCCCTTCCAGTTCCTCTAGCTTCTGTCCTCATTCTTCCTTGGAGGACATGAGTGGAGTAGTTTCTTTTTCAAAATGTCGTTGTTGGTCACTGAGATCGCTGATGCAGGAGACAGCCGCCCAGGGTCATGTCCTTGGACAGTGGCTGAGAGCACGGATTCCTAAGACAGTGTCTGGGTGAGGAGAACACCTCTCCTTTGGCTTGTACCCCTCCGTGTCCCACTACCAGGGAAGCCCCGCATTATAGTGGTAGGGCCCCACTTCTCATCTGTTGACCCCCCCTTTGCTATTGTGACAGCCCCTGTCACAATATTTCTGGGATCAGAAGGTGCATTTCTGGGATCAGAAGGTGCATTTCCCCCTCTTCTTGGATCCTTAGAGCCTTTGCAGGGCTCGCAGCTGGGATGCCCCTGGAGTTTCCTGCTTTGCCTTTGTGGAGGGGAGTGAGCGAGTTTACTTTGTGAGGAAACCCAGGCAAAGATCTGAGCGATGGGTGTGCACTTGGGGCTCGCTCAGGGGTTCTGACATAGCTTGGTCATGGTTTTTTGCCCTTTCTTGGAAGCATCTCCCAATGTTAACACACGGGCTCTCCCACCCAGGCCCTTTATTCATAGCAAAGCAAATTGTTCCGTTTTGAAGATGAGCCTTATAATGCATGAATTATCACATTACCTCTTATGCGAAGGCTCCCAGTTACGTGTGGTCACGATTTATGTATTTTATTCTTCCTTCTTTTGCTGGATGGGTGGATCAAAATAGCTTTCTCATCATGATTTTTATTCTTTGCTACAAAGCAGCGATTCGGTTTCTAGGTCGACGTTGTCAGCAGACTGGTGTTTTATCCCAGCGCGCCAGCTTGCTCGCACTGCTGGCCAAGCGGAGACAGCTGAAATACATTGATCGAGCTGTTGGTATTTTGTCCTACTTTGTATCCAATGAAGCAATGACAGGTCCCACTCTGTGACCCATGCTGTGAGTGTCCGTCGTTTCCGTGCGGTGGCCGAAAATGATAGAAGCTTACCCTGCTTACTAGGGACCAATCTTCTGGAGGTTCCCTCCACCCCTCCGCTTGCAGCCCACAACAGAACTTGGGTGTGGCATCTAGTGACTTACAACCCCACTGTCGCAGTGGCCCGCAGGCACAAAGAAGGACTAACTTTGTCACACAGGAAAATTTTGGAGCCCTCGAATCATCTGTCTCTGGTCATGTTTCATGGCTTTATTGGAATGCATGCCTGGGAAGACTGGGATCAGCACCTGTCTCTTAACCTGGTTGCTGTCTTCTGTACTCTGGTTCTTTATGGGTAATGCCTAAACCAAGCGTCACAGATGGGGTTGATAAAACTCTTTTTGTTTTCTGCATGGAATTTTAGTTTTTACAATTAATCGTAGAACAATTTAAGTAACTACGGTTTGGGGAGGAAACAGTTCTCACCTGTGCACGAGAAACTCTCTATTGCTGTGCGCTGTGCTCCATTTTTCTGGAAGTGACTATTAGCTGGATTAACAAGCATCGTCACAGAAACAAAGTGTTTCTTTAAAAGCCATAGATTACTGCTTTTACATTTACAAAAAACATAAACAGGCATTTCTCCCTTAATAGGAGGGTTTAAGCAGATGTTTCAACATTATGGCAGTGACAATTCTAAAACATAATGAAAATCCACGGTAAGGCTTTATGGTTGTTTCAAAACCCATATTCACAGAGTACTTCTGTGCAAGGGGAAGACCTTTGCATTTTGGGGCCAAGTGCTATTAAAGCTCTTGTTTACTCTGGTACGCAGTTACCCCCCACCCTCCAGAAAAAGAAAAACACAGTAGAGGCAAATTTTTTTTAGAGCCCAGGATCATCAAAATAGATTTTTTGGGGCACCTGGGTGGCACAGTCAGTTAAGTGTCTGACTCTTAGTTTCAGCTCAGGTCTGATCTCCTGGGTTGTGGGATTGAGCCCCACATGGGGCTTCTCGCTCAGTAGGGAGTCTGCTTGGACTCCTCCCCCTGCTTGTGCGCGCGCTCTCTCTCTCTCTCTCTCTTAATAAATAAATAAATCTTTAAAAGAATAGATTTTTGGTTTATCAACTCCTAGACTAGAATGTAAACCCATGTTTAATCTAGTGTTTGGACAATTAATAGTTTAAACCATGAAGTTATATATTGACTGAGGATGTGGGAAGCAAAGTTGGAAAAAAAATGCTTCTCACTGGTGAATGTTACCAACTGCCTTCACTAACTGCACTTGCCACAATACGTCATCGTCTCTTCTCCTCCCTACCTTCACTAGATCATAACATCCATAAAGGCAATCCCCTTGATTGCCTTGTTCCTGATTGCTCAAATGCTGGTTGCATGAGAGTCTCTATAGTCTTCGGTGGGCTGGTGGTGAGGTGTGGAGAGGACGGTCTTCTCTCAATCCTGGGCCTTTGCTTTGGAAGCCAAGCTGTGTTGTGATAATTATAATCACTTAAAACCGTGCAGCATCTGAAGATGACTCTGCAGGAAATTGAATTTCGAAGCAAACTTAATTTATGTCTTAGAAGCTTAATGGGGGACTTTTAAAAAAAGAGAATCATTTACTTCTAGCTTGGAAGCCAGAGAAACCAGAGGCTGATGGATATGCCCTTTTCCCTCAATCTCTTCTCTTGCAGCTCTGATTTCTATCCAGGACAACATGACATTTTGCATCTTTGAAAATTCCACTGTTCTGCTGGCTGATTAGAGTGGTAAAGTGGAAACACGCCTTGTGTGTTCTCTGCCATTCTGGAGAATTACCAGTAAAGTCTCTTTCTGGCAATTCTCTTTAAATGACTTAGTTTTAGAAATGGAAAGAGCCTTGTCTATTGGAGCACTTGAATCTAAGCAGATTACTCTATTAAAACTCTATTAAGAATAAAAACTGTTGGGGTACCTGGGTGGCTCAGTGGGTTAAAGCCTCTGCCTTCAGCTCAGGTCATGATCCCAGGGTCCTGGGATCGAGCCCCGCATCGGGCTCTCTGCTCCGCAGGGAGGCTGCTTCCCCCCTCTCTCTCTGCCTGCCTCTCTGCCTACTTGTGATCTCTGCCTGTCAAATAAATAAATAAAATCTTTAAAAAAAAAGAATAAAAACTGTTTACTGGAATTTTGTAAGACCAACTCAAAGTTAAATCAAACTCTGTCTTCAGATAGGATCACAGAGATCATCAGTACAGCCAGAAGATATATTCTTGAACCTTTCTTAATATCATTGTGTGAATTTGGACCAGAGGTGATCAGTCTTGTGGGAATGGTGATTTGAAGTCCTTTGTTCAGGCTATTTGTTCTTAAGTTTGGATCTCCTTGTACCAGGAGAGTTCACCTTCACCATCTATCTACTCATGTGATGCTTTCTACCACTTTTTTGGGAGAGATTTTGCTGTGGGAATTCAGGGTATAAACTTGCCAGTCTAAACGTATAGGTGGTTTTGGCTTTGCCAGATCATCTCAGAGATTCCTGGGTTTATTTCGATGATGTGCTCCAGTAGATGAGGTTCTCTTCTTTTCTCTTTTCCTCTTTTGTCTTCATTTTTCTTTTCTGTCCTCTGTCAGTGCCGTGAGGGAGGTTTTGGATGACAGTGTTGCCAGGATGATAGTAAGGTGTGCGCAGGGAGCACTGAAGTGTTTAAGATGATGAATGTTTCTGTGTGAGGGGCAGATGGTGGTAGGAAGTGAAATTGGAGAGAGGGGCAGATGCCAGGTCTTTGTGGTCCTTGGATGCCATGTTTCCATGGGCAGTGACGTCAGAATTTTAAGCAGGGCTGTGGCACGACCAGCCTTATTTATGTGAGCCAGAGAAATTAGGTAGTTGTTGGACAATGGATGATTAGGAAACCTGGTAAGAAATTATTGTGGAAAGTCCAGGCAGGAGACTTGAACCAGAGGAGAGATGGTAAATTGGATTGGGGATGAGCAGGGAGAGCACTAGGGTTGGCAGGACCGGGAAAGGAAAGGATGTGCCACTCGGTGGTGCTAGAATGAGGTAATCATGGGAATGCTTGAACCGGAGCTGTTTTCTGAGGTTCAAGACTTTCTGAGGAAAGTCTTGTTTGTGATTTTAGAACCTCTCTTCAGCAGGCAAGATTGATTGATTGATTGATTGTTTTTTTGTAGCAAATAGCTTTACAACTGACATACCTGGAAACTGTAGCTTTGTAGATCTTTGAAATGACCAGCTACTGAAGTCCTCAGTAATGACCATAGTCATGTTAGTCATTCATCTTGCTCAGGTCAAAAGCAGCTGAAAATACTAGTATTTGCAAAAGTAATGTTCTTAGAAAATATATTACTTACTATGTCTTCAAAAAGTAATTTTAGCCAAAATGTCAGGAAATGACAGATTGAACCATATAATATTGCCCTCCAGTATGCCATCCACAGAATTGCTTGTATGGAACCAAATGAACATCATGCCTTTAGATTTTTCTGAGGTTTACTTATTTGTGGAATGCCTTTGCATTTTGAGAAAAATGTTCTTAAAGCTATTGTTGACCTTCGTGGCTCCCCTCTCCCCAGTTTCTACAAAAACCGAGACAGAATCTTCTTAGAGCAACGAAATAACTTTGTGATTTATCAACACTTAGGCTAGAATAGGAAGTGCATGTTTATTCTCGCGTTTTCCATTTTGCTCCTGTCAGAAAAATGCACACAGGTACTTTAAGCTTATTTTCTATGGTTTCCCTCAGATAACTTTTTTGATTAGGCTTTTCTTCTGTCCTTTGTCTTACTATGTTCATTGATGTTTTAACTGGATTTGTGTTTGTATTTTAATGAGTTGGAGTAATATTCAAAGTGTGTTTTTAAGGAGAATGAAAATTTGGGAAACCCCCTACATCAGTATTTATTAGGATATTTAAGAGGGCTGCTTAGATTTCCTTGAACAGCAATTCTTTTCTTAATGGATCTTTATTACCCAAACATAATAGAAATTAACAAAATTTAAATTAATAAACTTAAAAAAATTTTTAAAAATTAACAAAAATACTAAAGTGATTTTGTGGTACTATATGGAACTTATACTCATTTGGCCCCTGGTATAATTCATATTGGTAATATATGTGTCCATTTTATAGAACTTGGAGAACCATTCGAGCATTTTCCAGGAATATAGACTGCAGTTATTTTATACATAGCTCCTGTTCACAGCACTGAAGAATGTGACACCCCCTTCCCAATTATTTCATTATTTCTTTGGGAAAATGCAATTATTGTGGTGAATGTATTTTTGCATAGCTCATGTGACCAGATGTCCAGGATGAGAACAAAGCCTAGGGTTTTTGTTTTGTTTCTGTCCTGGGCAGCCCTTGTCCTTTTGATCACGCTTCTGGCTTTATCTGGAAGCCAACTGACTTTAGGACAAGGTGATTTTCCCTTTACCAAAACATCAAGAAACTGGAATCAGAAACAAAACAAAGAGGGAGTGAGAGAGAGAGAGAGAGAGAAAAAGAGAAAGAGAAAGAAAGGGAAAATGAATTTTGAAAAACTAGATTATCAAAATAGTTTCAAATAGGATTTGAAAGTCAGCTGGGAATTATTTGCTTGTGGATTATCAGAGTCATCCCTTCCTGTTTGGGTATAAATCATTTAGCTCTCCAGTTTGCTGCTGCTGCTGGGTATTTTGAACCAGAAGTTAGTGCTTTCACATAGGCTTAGGGTCCTCAGAGCTCTGTATTTCAAGTGTCTTTCAGGGTGAGTCAGTGGGGAGTTCCAGAGCAGATTTGGGCAAAGTAATTACTTCCTCCCCTTTAGGCTTTCATAGCACCTGCCTCTACACTAGCACCTCCTGCTCTGAGTTAGAGCTTTTTGTCTTCCCAAGCAGGATCCTTTCTTAGTCATCACAGGGCTCTCAGCATCTGGTGGCTGAGTAATGCAGGCAACAGAGAGCCCTTTCTTGGATCATTTCCACTGGTGATAAGCTCAGATGCTCTAAAAACAAACCTCTTTACCAGGTGTGATAGGAAGGCAGAGTGCTCCAAGGTCACGCACATTGTTTGGTCTACCAGTTAGCCGCAGGCTGTGTGGCCGGCCAGGTCCGTGCATGTGTGGGCAGGCTTGGAGTCACTGCTGAACTCCGCCTGCCCATGTGTACTTGAGCAGACCGCTGACTAGCTCTAGATTTCACCAGCTTGATTCACAAAATAACGCTCAGATGTGCCCTGCCTACTTTAGAGGGCTTTTTGCCAGAAAAGAATAAATAACGTACATATACAGACTTCTCAAGACTAAAAAATACACTCTATGTGACATTTTGTCATTCTTAACTAACCAAGGGTGATGGCACCTTCACAAATTTGGATTCAATCCGGGACCAAACCTTCTATCACTGGACTCATATTTTGACATCAGTGATCACGATATTAACATTGTGACCATTTCCAGGCACTAAGTGTCCTCGAACCATTATAGAGAAAAAGCTGTTGAGCTATAAATATACCGAACCTGTCAAGTTGGTTTGGTGTTGTCGTTGTTGTAATATCCTTATGTGGAGGAAAGGGCTCGGGGTCTCTAGAGCCTCTTTTATAAAGTACTGATCCAATTCGTGATGGACTCTGCCCTCATGACTGAAGCACCTGCCAAAGGCCCCATTTCATATGATATCATCTTTGGGGACTAGGATTTCAACATATGAATTTGGGGTAGGGGGACATAAACATTCAGACCATAGAAATCAGTATTTTAAAATCTAACTTAGCAATCTTTTTTCAGCATGCTTTCTTCCATTAGCCATATATACTGGTCTTTCCTTTCCTCCTTGGAACCAGCTTTACCATTCTGCTTGTTTCCTAATTAAGCAGTAAATAGCTTTGACATCTGCTCACTATTTTTATGAGACTCTTGTTTTTGACTCTTTGAAATTTATCCTTTGACAAAAATGAGAACCAGGAAATAATGTATACTGTGGTTAAGCCCCAATCACCCCCCAATACCATTAGTCCATGATATACTTAGTATAATATTCAATTAAAATGTACAAAATTAGACTTTTGTAGTGACAGTAATTTTCAGATAATGAATGTAAAGGAATTTTTTTCTTGACTTTTTTTTTTAAAGATTTTATTTATTTATTTGTCAGAGACAGAGGGAGAGAGAGCAAGCGAGCACAGGCAGACAGAGTGGCAGAAGGAGAAGCAGGCTCCCTGCCGAGCAAGGAGCCCGATGTGGGACTCTATCCCAGGACGCTGGGATCATGACCTGAGCCGAAGGCAGCCACTTAACCAACTGAGCCACCCAGGCATCCCTTTTCTTGACTTTTTTGATGATAGGTAGGATTAATTAGAGGATGAGAAGAACGTAGATAGTGGCAGGCACTTCTAGTTATGCTGTTACGGCATTTTACATGTGCTCAATACCGTTAGACATTTGATCCTATTGGTTCTTTATTGTCCACATTTATTTCAGAGCTTCTGGTGTCCTTTTTTTTTTGATGTAAGTGGATTCTGAGCCATGACTCTTGTATTCCCACAAACATTAACTCAGCGTTACAAGGCAAGTACTCTTATGAACACACCTGCTTTACAAGAGAAGAAATTAAGGTATGAGAGGTAATTTGTCCACAGTCCTCAAACTAGTAACTGAGAAGCAGAGATTTGAACTGAGGCAGGAATTCACCTATTTAATTTCACTGAAGCAGACCTGTCAATTCTGGCTTTGCCAATAGAGCTCATTTAACCTTGGCTGCCAGGAGGGAAAATTGAGGTCCAGAAGGGCTCAAGCAATTTTGCCCAAGGTTCATTAGCTAGTTAGCAGTGGTTGGGGCATTCAGGTATTTATTGTATGTCTGGTACTGTGCTGTTCCATGTGGGAATACAATATGAAAGAAACCTATAGACCCAATTCTCAAGGAGTTTGCAGTCTAGTTAGGGATGTGGAATAAGGTAAGAACTGGGCTAATCTGTGATGAAAATGAATATTGATTATTTTAATATGTAGAGTATTGGAGAAATGAGATACCAATGTGAACAAGGAACTTGGGTAGGCTTTAGAGAATTGAGGTTAATCCAAGTGAAAAGAAATTTTGTGAAAGTACAGAAGTAGTGTAAATGCATCTACATGTCTAATATATATACTGGATGCAAATACTAATTTGCTTGGTGAATGAATCTCTACTTCAACAAACTTACCTTCCAGTTTTACAGTTCTCTCTTCCACTGTATCTAGTCTACTGTTGAACTTGAAAATGAAATAAGATTCTAAGACCATGTTTTCCTGTTCTAGAATTTCTGTCAGTTCTTTCTAAAATCTCAACTTTCCTCCCCACGCTATTCTTCTTAGCACTTTTTCTGCTATATTTTTTTGCCATAGCATTTACCATGTTCTTTTCTTATGTAATTTATTTATTGTATTTCTTCTGTTTCTCCTCCCCCCTCCCCAGTAGAATATAAAGAAGTTCCATGAGAGCAGGAATTTCTGTTCATTTTGTTCATGGATACATAGCCCCAAAGATTAGGACAGTGCTTGATACATAGTAAAAGCTGAAAACTCATTTGTTGAGCAGATGTGTAGTTTTTAAGTGTGGAGACAATGATGAAAACTAGCAGGTCAGATCGAGGGGGCAGGTCCTTGTAGAACATACTAGAAAATAAAGTGGGGGGGATGCATTCATTATGGTCAGATTACAGAGGGTAGCATGTTTTGAGGGAAGGTTTAGGGGTTCACTACAATAGACACATATAATTTATAAAGCTGAGCAAAATCTTATAATTCACTTGTCATCTGGGAGGCATCAGGAAATAGCAGAAAGAACTCTTGCTTTGGAATTAAAGCACATGAGTCCGAATCCTATAGTTTCTGTGACTAGATCAGCTATATGACCCAAGGCAGATTATTTACTCTTAAAGATCTTGTTTTCTCAACTGTTAAGTACAGTAAAATAAAGTTACCTCATAAGGTTGTGGTGAAAATTAAGAGATAATGTTATAAATAAAACCTTTCAAATAAAGTGGATATTCAATAAATATTTATTCTGCATGAATTGATTTGAAATTATTTTAACGTACTAAAACATACTTTTTCTGTTTGAGGCAAATTACTTAGAGTAGTAGGAGGAAGCAGACAACACTGGGGTGGTGTATTGTAACTGTGGTTTAGAAAAAAAAAACAACTACCAAATACGGGTAAAAATGAAAAGAAGATACTATGTTTGGGTATTTTAGAGCCATGAAGAAAAAAAAACCACAGAAATAACCAGTATCTTTTCACTTCTCCAAAACGGTTTGGAACCTTCAGTTAACTACAGAAGAGAGGAAAATCCCCTAATAAAATCAGAGTCACTAATAATAATCCCTCCAAAAGTACCAAACCATCCGGAAGGTACCAGGCTCTGGGGAAAATCAGCCTTTCCTGACATCCTCCTGGGTGTCTCTTTCTGGGCATGAATCCCATGCCAATGTCAGCCCGGGCACTAACCTGACCCTCTAAAGAAAATACTTTAACGTTAGGTCCTCTACTCATTAAGGGTCAACCAAGGAAAACATCCTCCTGGAGAAGCCTTGGAGATTTTCTATATACTGGTTGTTAAAGATGTTGTCATCCTTTTTTTTTCTTTTCTTTCTTTCTTTTTTTTTTCTTTTTTTTTTTTGGCTAATTGAGCCTTGAGACAGATTTGTTTTAGAGTGAGGATCAGGCAAACACTGATTTCCCTCAGCTGGTTTATTTCCTTCTGTCAGATGATGTGACTCAGACAGCACCCAAGGCTTTCTTTCAGTTGTCAGGAAACCCAGCACAGGCTGTGTAATGCTTTTATTACAATCACACAAAGTCCGGGAGGACCATACATTTCATTCCTCTTTCTCCATTAACATGATCCCTTTCTCTTTTAACTGGCTTGCTGTACGGGACGTGAAAGGCTTTGCCAAACAACCGGCCTGTTCTTGAGACTGACGATGCACACAGCTTAGCATTTCACGGGCTGACCTGTTGCTCCCGATGCCATCCAAACACTTTGTAAATAGAGTGTCTTCAAAAGACCCAGGTGTCTAATGGTAGGGGACCCGTTTAATAAATGTCGTACATGCATACACCTCACTGAGAATGAAGATGCTAAATTGGAAAGGAAATTGCTCTTAGGAGCCCTTACAAGAGGCACAACACGCCCCTGACCGGCAGTGAACGTGCATACACGTAGGTTTGGAACGTGGGTAGCTCTCAAAAACGTAACATGGAGTCTGGGGAGAAAAAGGGGAGGCGGCCCAGTCCACCCAGTAAACGTGGCACAGAAGGCCACTTGTCCTGCAGTATCTGTTCCATTTCTTCCATGGGAGTGGGCTTTTAGAAGGAGGAATGTCTTCCCAGAAAGAAGACTTTTCTTCTCTCACCTCTCTTGCCGTCGGATGCAACCGTGTGACCAGGTCCTGACTGGGCTGGGGTGTGAGTGGGGGTTGTGTGCACAGTGTAGAGGCGCTCCCAGTAAAGGGAAGGGGAGAGCCTTTCCTTGTCACCTTCTCAGTTCGCTTTCTCTGCAATGTGGGTCTGATGACCGCCTGGGGGCAGTCGAGCAGGAGGACGAGGGTGCCGCCATCTCATCCCGGGAGCCCTTCTGCTCTGACTTGTACATGAAAGAGAAAAATGGGCTCCTGTCTCAGGTAAGCCACTGGTATTCTGGTCTGGGTCCCAGCAGCTGAACCTGTTTCCTCATGCCCCGTGATGCTATTTCTGGAAGTTAAAAGAAGCAAAAGACTATTCTGTATTTGTAGATATGTATATTTTAGCAAGCCTTGGCCTGGCCAGAAGCTGACATGAGTGTTGGGTGCCACAGAGGCAGAGGGATGGGACGGAATGAGGGAGAGCAAGACTACAGCTGGCTTTCCCTCTCTCTCCTCTGTGCCCTGCCCTGTCATTTGTGTCCAAGCAGGACAGTCAATCAATGAAGATGTCTGCACATATGAGATTTTTGTGAGTTCTCACACCAAATCTGTTTCTTGCTGGCTTTTAACAGTGACTTTGGTCCCTGTCTGAAGTAAGTGACTGCATTTGGAGGACATATTGGTATTATCTGGTTCCCCCGTCAGACAGACACCAAGGACACAGCCATGGTTGTCATCACAAGAGTGAGCCGTGAGATGGAATTGGGAAAATGGTTGCTTTTGCAGTTTTCTGTTAAGACCTGTGGCACAGATGTTGCCAGAAGGCTGGCAGGCTACAAGAGCCCACACAGGTAGCATGTACCTTGGCTCACACTCTAGACAATGATGTCACCTGCTCAGAAGCCAACACTGTCAACAGCCTGAGTGACTCTGTCTCTCAGGGCCAAGCTCAAGTTCATCAGGCTCAGAGAATCAGCCTAACCAGAATGCAGCGTTCGGACAAAGTAGACTGTTTTCTCTGTGTAGTCAAGCAGTAGACTCCTCTCTGTAGACCTCAGGCTGTCAGAACGTGACTTAGAGGACAGAGTAAGGACAGAAGCAATTGGCTGTGATGTGCTTATATCTAGACTGGAAAAGGCCAATGGGTCCATCTCCTTCATGGGGACAGCCTTGTCCCTTCCCCTCACACAACTGTTAGCCAGTGGTCATATGGGTCATCTTACCATCTGACCCTTGGAGATCTGCTTTTCTTCTTCTTTTCACAGTGTTTTTCCAAAGTAGATACCACACAGTGCACTGGGTTCTCCCCAGATGAATCGAAGGTGCATTCCAACTCGGCCACTTTGCGGTTTGGGGATTCCTAGGCTTTTTGAAGCTCACGAACTGCTCATCTCCTGGCTTCTTCCCGTAATTTACCTGTCCCATCTGCCATCTGGCACTTTCGCTGGCTATCTGAGGAAAACCTTCATTCTCTTACCTTAAAGTCTTGGGGACCCTCGCTTCTGCCCCCACCCTCATTGCAGGTGCATCCCATGATGCTTTTGGTAGTGTTTTTGGATGAGTTTCTTCCTGGCACATAGGAGGGTCTTCTATTGACTCAGCTGTTCCGGCTTTCGTTCTGTTTGCCTAAGTGTAGAGTTACCCAAAATCCAGTCCCTTGATCTGGTAAGTAAGTTTCTTTCGCCCTCTCATCTGTGGCTTCAGGTACCTCCTTTACATAGCTGGCTTGCAGGTGTTTGTATTTAGTCTTGACTGGAATTTCTATAACACAGTCCAGAAACTCATAATTTATTTAAATGAATTTTTGATAACATAATAAGTATCGTAGTACAAAATGCAAAAGTTCCAAGGAGAGAGAACTGAAAAGAGGCTTCTGTCCTTGGATAGAAATTTATCCCATTTTCTTCCTTGGAGGCAAATGTTCTCATCATTTGGGCCATTTCCCCTCGAACACGCCATACTCTGAAATCAGTGTATGTGATGGTAGAGTTAGCACCTTCTGGGTTTTTTGCTTAAGATTTTTATTTACTTATTTATTTGAGAGAGAGACAATGCATGCACGCACAAGAGCAGGGGGAGGGCCAGAGGGAGAGACTCTCAAGCAGACTTCATGCCAAGTGCAGAGCCCAACATGGGGCTTGATCCCGGGACCCTGAGATCGCAACCTGAGCCGAAACCAAGAGTTGGACTCTCAATCCACTGCAGCACCCAGGCGCCCCAGCACCTTCTGTTTGTAGCCCCAGCTTTCCCACTGGATGTTCTCACTTCCTGTAAATGCTGTCCACACTTTACCAGCCACCTCAGCTCAAAGCCTTGTTGTTTTCTTTTACTTGTATTTAACCCTTTTGTGTCATTTATATCTTTTTATTCACTATATTCTGCTGCCTTATTCTTCATAGTGTATTTTGCCACAGACTTTTCCTTTCTGTTACACTGTCCTGTCAATAGCTACCAACTTGGAACCTCCCTGCTCACGCAATATGTAACTGTCCAGTGATTCCCCTGAGAATGTGAATGTCCACTACTGTACTGTAACTAGAGGAATGCTTCATGGATTGTCTACACGATGCTTTTTTGTTTGCACAGCTCACCTTCAGCTGGATCATAGGCTCTCAGGACAGGAATCACTGTGCACTGTTTCTGGTGTATTCCTTTTAGCACTTTACATAGTCTTTTTATTAAGATTTTTTTCATTTATTTGACAGACAGATCACAAGTAGGCAGAGAGGCAGGCAGAGAGAGAGAGAGGAGGGGAAGCAGGCTCCCCGCCGAGCAAAGAGCCCGATGTGGGGCTCGATCCCAAGACCCTGAGATCGTGACCCGAGCTGAAGGCAGAGGCTTAACCCACTGAGCCACCCAGGCGCCCCAGCACTTTACATAGTCTTATACATAGAGCTTGCTCTCAATATATATTTGGCAAGATGAGCTGAACACTATTTTTTGTTGGTTTAAGTAGATGTGAGCATTTTGTTTTTAAAAATGTGGGGAAGGGGCACCTGGGTGGCTCAGTGGGTCAAAGCCTCTGCCTTCAGCTCAGGTCATGATCTCAGGGTCCTGGGATCGAGCCCCGCATCAGGCTTTCTGCTCAGCACGGAGCCTGCTTCTGTTTCCTCCTCTCTCTCTGCCTGCCTCTCTGCCTACTTGTGATCTTTGTCTGTCAAATAAATAAAATCTTTAAAAAAACAAAAATAAAAATGAAAATGTGGGGGAAAATGTGGCACCTGGGTGGCTCAGTTGGTTAAGCATCTGCTTTCGGCTCGAGTCATGATCTCAGGGTCCTGGGATAGAGCCCTGCATCAGGCTCTCTGCTAACTGAAGAGTCTGCTTCTTCTCCCTCTGCCCCTACCCCAAGCTCGTTCTCTTTCTCTCTCAATCTCTCTCTCTCAAAAATAAATAAATAAAACCTTTTAAAAAAACATGATGGGTGCCTGGGTGGCTCAGTGGGTTAAACTTCTGCCTTCCGCTCAGGTCATGATCCCAGAGACCTGGGATTGAGCCCCGCATTGGGCTCTCTGCTTGGCAGGGAGCCTGCCTCCCCCCCACTCTCTGCCTGCCTCTCTGCCTACTTGTGATCTCTGTCAAATAAATAAAAATCTTTTAAAAAATGGAAAAAAGTAAGTGGCAGGGAATTTAGTGGCAAGAGGTTAAGAAGATAGCTAGCTATATTTTTGAACATTTGTTACCTTTTCTTTTACTTGACCTTTTATCTTTTCTTGCTCTGTGATAGTGCACCACTGTTCTATCCCAGACCTCCCACGACACTAGCTGTGCTCCTCCCTTCTTTTATTTTCCTCGCTAGTTGATTTATTTACCTTGCTTTGAAAACATTCTTCCCCCTACTAGAATGTAAGTTCAGGGGCGCCTGGCCTGCTCAGTCAGTGGAGCATGAGACTCTTGATCTCGGGGTTGTAAGTTTGAGCCCCACGCTGGGTGCAGAGATTACTTAAAGAAAAATACAATCTTTACAATGTAAGCTTAAAGGATTCTTGGCCCTACTAGAATCTAAACCCTATGAGGGCAGGACTTTTTTCATTCATGTTGATTGCTTTATTCCCAGGGCCTGGCATGTGGTAAGCTCCTCAATAAATATTTGTTGAACGCGTGTAACTTGCTGAGGTGCCAGCCTGGTGTATTTGTCCTTAAGCTGATTACTATCAGCCATCCTAGATTTCTGTGTTCTGCTCAGCGTTACTCAGCGGTGATGCCTCGAGGCCAGAATGACATTTTTTGTCTCTATGCAAGCAAAAGCTGTAGTTTGGGACTGAGTGACTGAGCTGCTCTTAGAAGGGAAGAAACAGACAAAGTAGTTGATGGTGCTGGGAAAAGGTGCTGGGCTCGGCTTTCCAGTGGATGGCTTATTCTCCAAACTCCCCACTTGTATTTGGCTAAGCACTTTCGAGTGCCTTCAGTAAAGGTGATTCATGTCCCTATTTGTTATTCTTACCACAGATTAGGCCTTTTTTGTGTGACTTAAATTCTCCTCTTATGGTTTGTGTCTGTTTGGATTCCTCTGCTCAGGAGCTGTCAGTCTGACATAAAGGAGGCCCGCTGACTGGGCTTGAGTTTGAGCCTTAGTCATTTCATCTCATAGAGAAAACTTCTGTTTTGTGGCCACATCTTGCCCATGTAGTCAGCCAGCTGCTGTGGCTATTGGAGCAGCGGGCCCCATCCCCTTTGGGGACAGTCAGGGAGGCCTTGGCAGGAAGGCAGAGCTGAGAGGGTGCGGCTGAATGTTGACCCTGGCTTTCTAGGAGGGGCTACCTGGCCTCCCTGCCTCAGGAGAACCCCTGTTGTGATGGGGCTGGGGGGCGGCCGTGCCCCTCCCTAGTCAGATAATCCGCTCCAAAATGAGGTTTAGGGCCTTTGTGAGAACTGAAAGCACTAAGATGGCATCAAGAAAACCTCAGGACCTTTTTGAAGGGACACAAAGAGATCAACAGATTGTGCCTTGCCAAGGAGTGGAGGCTTTTGTTGCCTAGATGGCAGGAGCCACTAGAACTCAGTTAAGCTGGGCGGAGAGGGTTATTTTAGAGTTACTGGCCTCCCAGTGGTTTCGTGGTGGCTCACCGAGGAGCGTGAGGTGGCCGCGGAGGAGGCCTAGGAGGCTCTCTAAAAAAGAGAAAAACAACCCATGTGAGAAGAATGTTTGCCACTGTGCAGACCTCCATGTCTGCCTGTGGGGGACTGACGTGGGGCTGACTCACAGGGAGACAGCTTTCCCCGGGACAGGGATGGGGAGAGGAATGGTGCTCACAGGGAGGACTGACAATGACCTCTTGCACCAGTGGAGTGAGGGGTGTTGGGGACATTTGGAGCTAAGTTTCCGGAGTGGGGATGGGAAGATGGAGCTGAACCTACAGTTGCTGGAATCCCTACTCTAAATCTTCATGTTTAGATAGAGTCTTTTACTGAAAAATTGTTTATTATGGAAAATGTCAAATACATGGAAGTTGGGACAATACTATTATGGTATTGTGATTTGTAATAAATACATATTTGCTGTTCATTTCTGGCACAGAGCCCCTGAAAGCCTTGGAATTTCCTAAGTGGAAGGAGCTGTAAAGGTGGACCTTTCCTAACAAATCCCTTCCAACCACACCCCAGTTTATGTTAATCAGGGGACTCTAGGAGAGCACCTGGGCTTGAGGGCTGGTTGTCAGGGAACTGACCTTGTGATTAGAGGGCTGGAACTTAGGTCCCACCCCCTGACCTCAGGAGACAGGGAGAGGGAAAGAGGGGCAGGAGGTTGAATCAGTCACCGAAGGCCAATGATTTAATCAACTGTGCCTATGTAATGAAGCCTTCATAGAAATCTAAAAGGCTGGGGCTCAGAGAGTTTCTGGGCTGTGAACATATGGAGATGGAGGGAGAGTGGCCCACTTGGAGAGGAGATATAGGAAGAATGGCTCACTTGGAGAGAGTATGGAAGCTCCTAGACCCTTACCCACACTGCCCTATGTATCTCTTCCATCCGACTGAGTCCTATCCTTTTATAATAAACTGGTGATCTAGTGAGTAAGAAGTTTCTCTGAGTTCTGTGAGCTGCTCTAGCAAATTAACTGAACCCAAGGGGAGGGTTATAGGGACCTCTGCTCTGTAGTTCTGATCTACATCTGGTTGGTTAGAAACATTAAGTGACAACCTGGGCTTGTGATTGGCATCTGAAGTGGGCTGGTGGTGGGGGGAAGGGGGGCGGTCTTGTGGGAATGAGTGCATAACTGGTGGGATCTGACGCCATATCCAGGTAGATCTTATCAGAACTGAACTGAAATGTAGGACACGTAGCTACCGTCAGAGAATTGCTTCGTGGTGTAAAAAAAAAACAAAAACAAAACCCACACACAGAAGTATAGTAAACCACAACCCATGTACCCATTATCCAGTTTCATTAATTAGCAGCTTCTGGTCAATCTTGTTTAATCCATACTCCCCACAGCTGCTCCTCTCCACAACACTGGCACAAAATCCCAACTTTTACTTGTAAATATTTCAGTATTTATTTCTAAAAGAGAATCTTCTAAGATTTTTTTATTTGAGAATGAGAGAGAGTGGTGGGGGGCAGAGGGAGAGACTCTTCAAGCAGGCTCCCCACTGAGCATGGAGCCCAGCGTGCAGCTCCATCTCATGACTCATGAGATCATGACCTGAGCTGAAACCAAGAGTCAGACGCTCAACTGACTGAGCCACCCAGGCGCCCCAAGATAAAGAATCTTTAAAAAATATATAGCCACGGGACGCCTGGGTGGCTCAGTTGGTTAAGCGGCTGCCTTCAGCTCAGGTCATGATCCCAGCGTCCTGGGATCGAGTCCCACATCGGGCTCCTTGCTCGGCGGGGAGCCTGCTTCTCCCTCTGCCTGCCACTCTGTCTGCCTGTGCTCGCTCTCTCACTCTCTCTCTCTCTGACAAATAAATAAAATCTTTAAAAAAAAATATATATATATATAGCACATCTTCTTTATCCATTTGTCTGTTGAAGGGCATCTTGGTTCTTTCCACAGTTTGGCGACTGTGCCCATTGCTGCTATAAACATTGGGGTACAGATGGCCCTTCTTTTCACTACATCTGTATCTTTGGGGTAAATACCCAATAGTGCAGTTGCAGGGTCATAGGGAAGCACTATTTTTAATTTCTTGAGGAATCTCCACACTGTTTTCCAAAGTGGCTACACCAACTTGCATTCCCACCAACAGTGTAAGAGGGTTTCCCTTTCTCCACATCTTCTCCAACACACGTTGTTTCCTGTCTTGTTAATTTTGGCCATTCTAACTGGTGTAAGGTGGTATCTCAATGTGGTTTTAATTTGAATCTCCCTGATGGCTAGTGATGATGAACATTTTTTCATGTGTCTGTTAGCCATTTGTAGGTCTTCATTGGAGAAGTGTATGTTCAAGTCTTCTGCCCATTTTTTGACATGATTATCTGTTTTGTGTGTGTTGAGTTTGAGAAGTTCTTTTAAAGATCTTGGATATCAGCCCTTTGTCTATGTATTATTTGCAAATATCTTCTCCCATTCCGTGGGTTGCCTCTTTGTTTTGTTGAG
>PISX010005426.1:64649-108104 GCA_004024625.1 Mellivora capensis
GGAGACATGTCTTGAAAGAAGTTGCTGTGGCTGATATCAAAGAGGTTACTGCCTATGTTCTCCTCTAGGATTCTGATGGATTCCTGTCTCACGTTGAGGTCCTTTATCCATTTCGAGTTTATCTTTGTGTACGGTGTAAGAGAATGGTCGAGTTTCATTCTTCTACATATAGCTGTCCAATTTTCCCAGCACCATTTATCGAAGAGACTGTCTTTTTTCCACTGTATATTTTTTCCTGCTTTGTTGAAGATTATTTGACCGTAGAGTTGAGGGTTCATATCTGGGCTCTCTACTCTGTTTCACTGGTCTATGTATCTGTTTTTGTGCCAGTACCATTCTGTCTTGGTGATCACAGCTTTGTTGTAAAGCTTGAAATCAGGCAACGTGATGCCCCTAGTTTTATTTTTCTTTTACAGTATTTCCTTAGCAATTCGGGGTCTCTTCTGGTTCCATACAAATTTTAGGATTGTTTGTTCCAGCTCTTTGAAATGGAATAACATGGAGGACATTGGGAGAAGGAGAGGCAAAGGGAGTTGGGGGAAATTGAAGGGGGAGATGAACCACAAGAGACTGTGGACTCTGAAAAACAAACTGAGGGTTTTGGAGGGGAAGGGGGTAGGGGGCCTAGGTGAGCCTGGTGGTGGGTGGCACCTCCTGGTGGAGGGCATGTATGGCATGGAGCACTGGGTGTGGTGCATAAACAATGAATTATAGATCACTGAAAAATTAAATTTAAAAAAATAGCCACAATACTTTATTATCCCTCAAAAATGATAGTAATTTCGTATCTGTCCAGTGAGTTCACATTTCCCCAGTTTATTTGTTTTTAGTTTGATTTAAGATGCAACTGAAGTCCCTACAACTGTATTTGGTTATTATGTCTCTATGTCTCATTAATCTGTCTTAATCTGTAGTTTTGGATGGGTAACTTCCCAGAGCATTCTCGGTCCTATTTGTGTGAACCCAAACAATAACTAGCACTTGAAGAAAACAAAGAGGTGGAGTAATATGAGATGATGTAGGGTTTCTATTAGTCGGAGGAATGATTTTTATGCCCCCCTCCCAGAGGCATGACACTTTTAGGAAAGCTTGAGAACATTCTCGTATTTGTAGCCTCTCTCCTGCAGTTCATTTTCCACCCTTCTACTGCAGGCCCCTTCTTAGCCCTGAAGTCTCTGGCCTCTGCTTCCTGTGGGATAAAGTCTGCGCTCGGGAGCCTGGCTTCCAGAGTAGCTTCTCCATCTTCCTTGAGCCAATCTCACTCTTTGACACTTGGTCTCAGCCCTTCCTCTTTCTCTCAGTGTGGTCTATGCTTCAGCCATGCTGCTCTGGTTAATGTTCCCTTCCCCACATCATGCTGAGGGCTTTCTCTGAAATATACCTCTCTCTTCTTTCACCTGCAAAAGTCTGACTCATCCTGGAAGGCTCACCTGAGAAGTCACCTTTTCTGTGAAGTTTTCCTCAACTACTTTTTCACCCAAAAGAATGATTCATCCTGTTCCCTACTATGTCACCCATTGATGCCTCTGTCTTATGGTGCTTGTCCCAGCTGGACTGCCTTTATCATTAGTTACGTGTTCCCAGGCTGGTGGGAGTGGGTGTGGTGTCCGTAGGGGCTCACCCAAAGCCCTCTCCTCCTGGCAGGCAGCACACACCTATTCAGTACCAACTCTTAGAAGGGCCAACGACAGATTTTCTTTTATTTTTTATTTTTTTTTTAATTTATTTATTTGTCAGAGAGACAGAGCGAGAGAGAGCGAGCACAGGCAGACAGAGTGGCAGGCAGAGGCAGAGGGAGAAGCAGGCTCCCCGCCGAGCAAGGAGTCCGATGCAGGACTCGATCCTAGGACGCTGGGATCATGACCTGAGCCGAAGGCAGCCGCTTAACCAACTAAGCCACCCAGGCGTCCCGACAGATTTTCTTTTTTAAAAAAATTATTTATTTAAATAAACTCTACACCCAACCTGGGGCTTGAAGTCATGACCCTGAGGTTAAGAGTTGCATGCTCCTCTGACTGAGCCAGCCAGGCACCCCCAGATTTTCTATTATAGCTTTTCCACTGTGTGTTTTGTTTTAAAATAATTTTATCAGGTAGGCCATTAAATATGGTATAGTCTTGAGCTGGGTCGAACTTAAACCAGGGAGTAATTACATTTTATTCTGCTCTCATAAGCACCTAAAAGATTTTGCTGGGAATATGGTGTGAAGTGTTTCTTGATGTGTCATTAATGTCGACTCTGGTATTGACTTTGGATACTTCCCAGACACCAATTTCATGACTCAAGAAATTGCAACAGAAATACAAATGCACATGCTGCTTTGCTGCCTGCCGAAACTTAGACATAAGGTGCAGGGGGAAAAGGGCATTACATTCACAGTTTGGGGAACTGATGCTTCTGTACATGTATAATCTATTCATTGTATTTGTCGTCAGGTTATTGTTTTTTATTTTCATGATCTCATTCTTTCAGCAAACATGTCTTGAATGATGACCATGTTCCAGACATCATGCTGGGTTCAGTGGCACTTGCGGTCTCGTGGGGAGGACAGACATGCAGTAACACTTAGGTAGGCACCAGCAGCCTGGAGGAAAGTGGCTAACTGTATGCCAAAGCCGGTGCAGTTCCAGATGAGTCCCGCAGGTGAATAGGAACTGGCCAGGTGCACAGGGGAGGGCACAGTGGGACCTGGGAGACAGGCCTAGTAATGTGGACGGCATGTGCCGAGAGCAGAGAGGTCAGAAATGGCCTGCCTTACTTCAGTATTAGCTATCATTTTTATTTCTTTTAAGATTTTATTTATTTGACAGAGACACAGTGACAGAGGGAACACAAGCAGTGGGAGTGGGAGAAGGAAAAGCAGGCTTCCCACCAAGCAGGAAGCCCAATGTGGGGCTTGATCCCAGGACTCTGGGAACATGACCTGAGCTGAAGGCAGACGCTTAATGACTGAGCCACCCAGGTACCCCTATCATTTTGATTTTTTTTTAAAGATTTTATTTTACTTATTTGACACAGAGAGATCATAAGCAGGCAGAGAGAAAGGGGGAAGCAGGCTCCCTGCTGAGCGGAGAGCCCGATGTGGGGCTCGATCCCAGGACCCTGAGACCATGACCTGAGCCGAAGGCAGAGGATTAACCCACTGAGCCACCCAGGCGCCCCTCATTTTGATTTTTAATAGGAGATATATATATATATATATATATATATATATATATAGAGAGAGAGAGAGAGAGAGAGATACTGTGTAGATATATATATATATATATCTACATGGTAGAAAATTCAAATAGCTCCAGAGTGAAAATTAAATGCCGCCCTTCCTGTGACCCTAGCTAACTCAGTCCCCTCCGCAGAGATATCAGTGTTAACACCTTCGTGGGTCTATCCTTTTAGGGAATTTTGCTGCATTTACAAACCTGAGATAGATTTTCTTTTTCATTTCCCATGTGAAAGATAGCATGCTGTACAACTCATTCTACACCTTGCTTTTTTTTTTTTTTTTTTTTTTTTTTTTTTTTTTTTTTTTTTTTTTTTTTTTTTTTTTTTTTTTTTTTTTTTTTTTTTACTTAATGCATTGGATATAGCACTGCTGCCTTCTTTTTAGGATAATGGCTACAGACTCCGTTATGTGAAGGGACCACAGTGTATTCAGCCAGTACCCTTTGGAAGAGGCATTAGGCCTCTTATAACAATGTGCTGTTATCCATCTCGTGAAGCTGATTGGAATAAGTGAGCAGTAGTCCCAGAGTGCAGAACTGACGGTCCTAAACATATTCACCTCTTTGTTCAGATTCTGTTAGCAAACAAAAAGTCTAGCATATTGATAAAAGAACCAAATAGAATTTCAAGAAGCGAAAACCAGTCATTGACATTGCAGACTCAGTGGATAGGGTAAAGAGCCGAAGAGAGAACTGGAAAACCAGACAGATGGATCTGAAGCAATTATCCCGACAGTGGTACAGCAAAGCGGAAGGAAACGACACCCACATGTTCAGATGTGACACCGCGGTGACACACGATGACCAGAGCCACATGTGAACATGGATGGCTCTCATAAGCGCATTCTGGGGTGATAAAAGCAAGTCACTGAATAATCCACATCACACATAATTCGAAGACATACAGAATGAAACAATGTAGATCCACAATTACACTCTAAGGGCATAATAAACACCCCGTTCAGGGTAGTAGTTTCCAGAGGGTGGGATGATGAGGGCAAGTTCAGATCTTGATTGGGAAGAATATAAATGGTGCTTAGCTCTCTTGGTAAGGCGCTGTTGATTAAACTCAGTGATAGCCCCCTAGAGGTCTGGTAGACCACTCTTAGCCTGATAAAATCTTGTGAAGTATATTAAATACACAAAATAGTATATAAAACTGAAGAAGTGGAATAAACACTTTATTTACTGTCCAGCTTAAGAAACAAAAATTACCAGTACCTTTGAACCCCCCATGTGTATTCTTTCCCAATTATATTTACTCTTTATCCCTTATAGGTACTATACTTGTAATTTTGAGTGTCTGATATATTTCATAATAAAGTTTTTTGTAGTCTTACTTTAGTTCACTTAGTAATATAGGTCATCATCAATTTAAATTTAAATCTTTGTCCTTTTTTTGAATTGTATCAATCATCTGAGTTAAAAAATTATGTATTGTATGCCTCTGATTAAATTTCTAAACACAATACATTTCAGCATCTTCCCGAGTAGGTACTGTTTTAAAAGCATTAATGAAAATTAATCTTTTGTCTGGCTCCATCGGTTCTGATCAGAGAGAACAGAGGTATGGTAGTTTCTTGGCTAGTGCCCTAGGAAAATACTTTTTTTTTTAAAAGATTTTATTTATTCACTTGAGAGAGGAGAGAGAGAGCACAAGTAGGGGGTAGAGGCAGAGGGAGAGGGAGAAGCAGACTCCCTGCTGAACCGACAGCCCGACTTGGGGCTTGATCCCAGATCCTGGAGATCATGACCTGAGCCGAAGGGAGACGCTCAACCACCTGAGCCACCCAGATGCCCCAAAAATACTTTCTACAGAAGTCTGAGTTCATGCTGGGAGGGCAATATGGTGAAAGTCTCCTTTGGAAGATTAAGAAGGGTCATCATGATGGTGGTATAGGAAAAGGGAAGACAGACAGAAACCATCTGTGGAGTGGTAGTTAAGGACCCTGTGTTAGAGCAGTGGGACCTTAACTTCTCATCTGTAAAAGAAAGGCTTCCTAGTTGTGAGGTCAGGTATGAGTTAGCTGCAAGGCTATTATTGGTAGTCTAGAGAAGCCCCCTGTGAGTTCTCAGAAAGGTAGTATATTAGTCAGCTCGGGGCTGCTATTAACAAAATACCACAGACTGGATGGCTTCAGAGAAATTTATTTCTCATCGTTCTGAAGGCTATAAGTCTAAGATCAGGGTACCAGGATAGCTGAGTTCTGGTGAGGCCTCTTTTCCTGGCTCACAGACGGCCACCTTCTCGCTGTGTCCTCATGTGGCCTTTCCTCTGTGCGTGTATGTATGGGAAGATGGAGCAGGTGTCTCTTCCTCTTCTCATAAGGCCACCCGTCCTATCAGATGTGGCCCCCTCAAATTCCTCCAAATTTCAGGCCCGTGGTTGGGGGTGGGTGAGCTGGTTAGGGCTTCAGCATAGGAAGTTTGAGAGAACACAGTTCAGCCCATAGCAGATAATTTATTTTGGTTAATAGTCTTTGAATTCAGGTGAAGTATTAAATAGGTTTTGTTTTCTTTAATTTGCAAAAATATACCTTCATCAGTTAAAACTTTGGTGAGTATGGTTCTGTTAATTTATCAAAACCCTACCTTCTCACTTGCGTGTGTCTGTATATTTGCATTTATTTCAGTTTAAGGCTCAGCCATCCCTCAGTTACTGCAGTCACTAGAGCAGCAAATGTAGTTGCTGTTGTGTACTCCAGCTTCATGGCTCTCAAAGATAACTGTGCTTAGTGCGTTCATTTATTTGCAATATTCCTTAACTTCAGAGCCTCTAGGAACGTAGATTCTATAATATGCCTCATAAAAACCATTGGAAGTTTTTTTTTTTTAACCTGTGAGAGTATTTGAATTGTAATCATTAATTTGTGCCATATTCTAAAGGCTACCCTTGGATTTTATGGCAGGTAAGAGATCGAAAATAAGTAGTTGCTTTCTTGAGGTTCAGAACTAAGTATCTTTTCCTATAATTCACATAAAGTAATTCTTTGTTAACAGGTGACTATTGTCTAACGTCACCCTAGTCTACTGTCATTTTTTGTGTGGCTGTGGTGGGTCAGATGCAGGAATGGCTAATGAGTGCTCACTGAGCCTTGCCCTTGTGAGAATTAGCCCTGGGGATATGGAGGGGGTAGTTAAAACAACTTCACAGTGCAGTGCAGTCATCGCTCTGACAACATGGTCACTATGAGAGACTATGTTCTGGAAATGCCTGGTGATCAGGGCAGTCATATGTGGTTGTGTAGGTTGTGCACTGAACAATTCCAGGGAGCATCTTTCATGTGGAATTCTATGAGGGCAGCCCTGATTGTGGAGAATCCAGTCCAGTCCTGAGGTATCAGGAAGGGCTTCCCTGCCAGGAAGAAGTGACAACTATATTGTGACTTGAAGGTTAAGTAGGGCTTAACCCTGTGAGGATGATTAGGAAAGACAGCATGGGGAGAGAATTCCAGGCAGAAGCTCAGAGGAAAGATTGATGAATTTATGTCAAAGAGTAGCTGGTGTTCATCTGAAAGTTGGCTCAAAAAAAAAAAAAAGAAAAGAAAAAAGAAAAGGGGATGCCTGGGTGGCTCAGTTGGTTAAGCAGCTGCCTTCGGCTCAGGTCATGATCCCAGCGTCCTGGGATCGAGTCCCACATCGGGCTCCTTGCTCTGCAGGGAGCCTGCTTCTCCCTCTGCCTCTGCCTGCCACTCTGCCTGTGCTCGCTCTCTCGCTCTCTCTCTCTCATTCTGACAAATAAATAAATAAATAAATAAAATCTTTAAAAAAAAAGAAAGTTGGCTCAGCCTTTAAAGAGCAGCAAACAGGTCAGGAAAACGGGTGACAGTCCACTGTAGTAACCTTTGTAGGCCTTTGGCAGTTGACTTGAATTTGATTAATGTGTTTAATTGAAGGGGAAATACACAAAACAGAAATTAAAATGTGTTGAGTGATGACTTAGCCAGAGGTACTGTCCTTGATTTTGGAAAATGGCAGAGTATGAAGCAGAAACAAATACATCATATGCCTGACCTAAAACAGAAAAACAATACTATAATTTGAAAGGTCCTTAGACCTAATCCATGAATCTGCTGGCTTCCCATTATCTTCCACTAAGACATACCTATGAATTTCATTTTAAAAGCATTTTGAAGAAAATGTGTTTAAGAATATGGGTGGTCATCTATACCATTGTTGTTCGAGGGGTTTAATTAGTGATACTCTCTATTCCCTACCAAAATTTTGAACCAATTGGGAGACAAAGGAGCCAGGTCAATATGTCTCATTGATTAGTGGCAGAGCTTGGAGAGTGTGGTTTAGGAGTGTGGCAATAATGTGATTCCTGAGACTGTAACCCTAGATCAGGCAGAAAGAATCCCTCCAGCCCTGGAAATGTTGAGCCAGCATAGGCCCCACCTAGAATGAGGCAAGTGTAATCATCCTACACTTGGGTTCCATGTTGGACTCCTCTAGTTGAAATTCAGTCATGGAGCCCAAGTCTGCCTCCCTGGTCCTAGATTTCACTGAAAGGCTCTTCTACTCTTTCATTCTACACTAGAATGAGGATCTTCATTTTATAAAGATTGTCAGAAGGGTATATGGTATATACAGTCACGTGTGGAGAAGTGCTGTATGACACAGCAAGGATGGGAAGGTTTTGGGGTGGCTTACCCAGGAGCTACATGGGACAATACAATGATTTTTCCCATATCTGGTTTTGTTAAGCAGATATCTAAGACCTAAAATCATTTTCATTTTTTTATTCCTAACTGTGACATTCCATATTTGAGAAACTACTTATAATTGATGGTGGTTTTGAATCACAAAAATGTGTTCCATCTTGGTCTCAGTCAAATCTCTCTGGAATGTCACCTTCTGGAGAAGAGGGGCATTGGATTGGAGGTCAAACTCTTGACTGATGGGCTTGATTTTCACTATTTTAGTGTCTCATACACTGGTCAGGACAAGACAGAACTTGTGTCTTAATGAGCTATGGACTCAGTTTTTTTCTTTCAGCAAAGTCGTCCTCTATCAGGGTAGCATTACTCCCAAGCTGGCTATTTGGTGAGTCACAGATTTTCTGGTATATTAGCAAGAGTTATCAGCTGTGGAGCAACTGGAACTCTAACTCACTGCTTGAGGGGAAAGGGTTGTCACAAAATGGCATAGTAACTCTGAGAAATGGTTTGGCAGATTCTAATAAACACACACTTGCCCTGTGACTGAACATCCCCACTCTGGGTATTTACTCTAAAGAAATGAAAGTCCATTCACATAAAACCTTGTTCATGGATGTTCAGAGCAGCTTAACTTGTGCTAGCCAAAAGCTGGAAACAAGCCAGCTATCCCTCAGCAGGTGAATGGATAAAGAAACTCTTATATATTCATACAGTGGAGTACAAGTCAACAGTCAGAAGGAGTGTTAATTCACTACTTGGGTGAATCTCAAGGTACACAGTTTCCCAAGTGGGAACAAATTTTGGCAGTTTTTAAAAATAATAAACATAAAAAAATAAAAAATAATAATAAGCACAGATTTACCATATGACCCGGAAGTTCCACTCCTGCGTATCTACCCTAGAGAAATGAAAACACATCTCCGTGGAAACTTGTATGCAAATATCCAGAGCAGCATTATTCATAATAGCAAAAAAGTGGAAACAACCCAAATGCTTATTTGGTGAATGGATAAGCAAAATATGGTCTATTCATACAGTGGAATACTATTCAGGAGTCAAAAGTAGTGAAGTACTGCTACCTTCCACACAGATGAACCTTGTAAACATTACACTTAATGAAAGAAGCCAGACACAAAAGACTACATACGTTATGATTCCATTTATAGGGAATGTCTAGAAAAGGCAAATCTATAGAGGCAGGAAGTAGATCAGTAGTTGCCTGGGGCTGAGAGTAGGAAGGAGGAAGTGATTACAAATGGAAATGTTTCAAAATTATATTCACTTTCTTCATACACTGTGTAACTGGGTGTGGAACAAGGTGCTTTCTTTTCTCAGAATTTCAGATGACGCTTTCAAGCCCAGAACAACCCCTGTGTGCTCTAAACAAGCCCACAGTGGTAGCCAGACCGAACTAGTGATCATCTACTCCCAACTGTTCATACAGTGGAAGTGAGACCTCCTTAGAGAACAGTGCATCCATGTACCTGTTCCCCAGCTCCTTAACAAAGGTTTATTAATAGAGACATCTAAATATTACAGCAGGTGGATGGCGGTCTAGAATTACAGCTAGCCGAGCATTGACTTGTTCAACTGTCCTCCCAACAGCTTCAGTCACAAAAGCAGGAACCTGGCACCTGACTCATGGGGTCTAGTTTCTTTAATGGCGATGGGGAGTTTTTGAACCACACTTTGTCCAAAATTAAATTCCTTCCTCATACTACCAGTTTTTGGATGGGCACGTATATCTGCTGTATGTTGGGGGTTAGGGGTTAGTCTTCCTTTTTTTTTTAAAAAGATTTTATTTATTTATTTGACAGAGAGAGAGATCACAAGTAGGCAGAGAGGCAGGCGGAGAGGGGGGGAAGCAGGCTCCCCGCCGAGCAGAGAGCCCGATATGGGCCTCGATCCCAGGACCCTGAGATCATGACCTGAGCCGAAGGCAGAGGCTTAACCCACTGAGCCATCCAGGCACCCCAGTCTTCCTTTTAAACATTAGAAAAGTTCGGGGTGCCTGGGTGGCTCAGTGGGTTAAAGCCTCTGCCTTCGGCTCAGGTCATGATCTCAGGGTCCTGGGATCGAGCCCCACATCGGGCTCTCTGCTTGGCAGGGAGCCTGCTTCCCTCTCTCTCTCTGCCTGCCTCTCTGCCTACTTGTGATCTCTCTCTCTCTCTGTCAAATAAATAAAAAAAAATCTTTAAAAAAATTCAATAAAAAAAATAAAAATTAGAAAAGTTGGTAGCTGTACGCCATTAGCACAATATGCCAATACAGCTGTGAAGCGAGTTGTTTTCATACCTCCAAGGTGAAATGGTCTTCAGGTTGTTGTTTTTTTTTTTCTGAAAAAGTTTTTAATTTTTGCGTCTTTGGAGTCCGCCATCTTGTTTTAAGCCCTGTCAGATGTCAAAGGAATTTCATCCATCTTTGCTTTCTGTGAAAGTTGGAAACCACATTCTTCCTTGATATTCGTCATATACCTATGAAGTCAGTGATTGTTTTTCTTTGGGAGCTGACATCTTACATGCGACGTTTCTGGGCCACATACGTAATAGGTCATTTCTCTTTGTAATCCAGAACACTATGGTGTTCATCCAGTAAAATCTTTAATGCCTTTGTTGATCTACATCATTTATTTTGTGGATACTGACTTCTTTTGAGCTTTAAAAAAACTTAATGTTGTATTTTAATTCCTTGTAACTAGGACCTTTTCACAGTTCCCTATCAGAGGATGTCTTCCAGATCTAGCAGATGAAAATATGCCATTCGTGTTTCTTCTACACCTTTATCCTTTTCTTACCAAAATGCGCCTCTGCAGTCCTAATATCTTATTCTTTTTTGAAGTGGAAGACAGTAAACATGATCTTAATATCATAGCGATGACTCTGTTCCTTTGTGCCATGAACTACAGTGATAATAAATATGAGTCTAAGATGCTTGAGAAGTAACTCAAAGTCTACCTTGAGTTAGCAGTGTATCCTGTTGCTTGGTATCATTTCGGTCAAAACTATCAGGATGGTGTTGTCCTTGTTCTTGTCCTCGTCGTTGTCCTTGTTGTCTTTGCTGTGGTGTTTTATATTGCCACGTTTTCCCACAAGGGAGCAGCAGCATCACCTTCACTGTCTCCCATCTTTTAAATGGGAGCACTGGGCCCAGGTAGGGAGGGAAACGTTTTAACTGTCTCTACAAACAATATTCATCAGTTAATAGCACTCCTAGTATGATAGTGGTGGTTACTGGGAGAGACTGCGAGGACATTTCCTGTAATTGAGGAATTTGTCTGCAAATATAAAACTCCTATAAGGAAAAAAACCTCCTGTTTCCCCTTTACACAATACTCACACCCAACACTTCTGTAACCAGATGTGTGGGGATTTTCCCACACCAAGCAGTTCTCCAGCTCTCACGTGGGTAGTCACTGAGTGGCCTATGAGTCAACTCAATTCTTACACCACCTGGAGATGGCATCAGCTCCCACAGGGTAAGGGCTCAGTCCCACAAGAGCCCCCCCACCCAACTTCAGATGTCAGTCACAAGTCCCAGGTGGTCACCTGTGCTTCTGGCTGACCAGCTACACCTCAGAGGTTCCCATGACACCCTCCTCAGGTTCAGTCATTTGCAGAATGGTTCAAAGAACTCAGGAAAATAGTTTACTTATTTTATTGCAGGCTTATTATAAACGGATATAACTCAGGAACAGCCAGATGGAAGAGATGCCTAGGGCAAGGCCTGAAGGAGGGAGTGCAGAGCTTCCGGGCCCTGTGGGTGCCCCACCCTCCCCGCCCCTCCACACCTTCATCTTCACCTCACACACCAGGCCAGAAGCTCTCTGAGCCCGTGGACTTTGAGGATTTTTATGGAGATTCCTTTATGGAGACTCCCGTTACTTCGGCATGGTGAATTAAACCATTGGCCATTAGTGATTAACTCTAAGGCTTGCCCCCTCCCCTCCCTGGAGCTTTGGCTTGGGCTTTAGTTTTTCAACTCTGTAATCATAAGGTAGTTACTTTGGTAACGGACTCCCATCCTAAGGGCAGTCCGGGAGCCCCCAGCCATCAGTCATCTTATTAGCATACAAAAAGACACTTATCTCTTGGGGGGGGGATTCCAAGGGCTGTAGAAGCTGTGTATCAGGAAATTGGGACAGAGACCAAATATACATTTCCTATTGTAAATGACAGTATCACGCCTCCTCTTTCATTAGAGTAGCAGCCATCTGTGAAGGCCCTGGGCTAGCATGGCTTACCTTCTAGTTACCTGCATCAATAATGAGGCTAACCCGGGAAGAAACAGCAAGTTATGGGAAACAGCCATTGATGTGGGAGGAGGACAGTCTGCTGTAAATGATTTGCTTTGGTTTCCTGATGAAGACACTGCAGTTAAATTGTGTAACCTGTAGCCTTCAGGCTCTGTTATGATGAGTGTTGAAGGGCCATGGAATCGTCTCTTGTCCTGTAAAACTTGCTCAGAAAATGACTGCCTGACCAGGGAGTAAAGAAACAACAACAAGAACAACAAAAACCGATAGGAGCTCCATGTGAAGTGGAGAGCAACCCCAGAGAACCTTGAGCAGAGCCCCACTCTGGCGACCTCATCACTGTCATCCCCATCGAGGAGCCGCGGCTGCCACAGCCGGCCCCGGGCACCAGCCCCAGTGTTGTGACCCTGAGCAGCTGTGCCACCACCCAACGTGGCTCTGTGGGCAGGATGGAGGGAGTGAGCGCCCACCGGCAGGGACAAAAAGGTCATCGTGACAAAAGTGTCAAGAATGGTAAAATGGTTCAGTATCAGAAACAGGTCTGGTTTCATCCACAGGAATGACATGAAGCGATACATACTTTACATGAGACTTCCATAAAGATGAAGAAGCCCCAGGAAGCACCTTCCCGGCACACAGGGTGAAGAAACCATGGGGTTCGATGTTCTTGAGGAGAAAAGGGTGTGGAGGCAGCAAATGTAGAGAATGGGGAGAAAGGAGGAGGAGGCCAGGCCCAGCCACGCACACCTTACGCCGTACAGAGACCCTCTGAGTGTTGACAGGAGTCTTCCAAGCCTCCTGTGTAGGGAGAAGCGAGAAGGGCGTTGAGAACCAGGGTACAGGAGAACAGGGTAGACGGGGACACGCAGGATCCTTCAGGGTTCGAGACTGCGATTCTCTAGGACAGCCATGAAGGGGAGCAGGAAACATCAAGAAGGGACCCACAGCCAGCAGCCACCTCAGTGTAGGGACCTCCCCAAATACAGTTAGCAGCACAGACACCCAGGAAACCCTGCCCCGCACCGCAGCTAGGAAGTCCATTCAGAGGCTGAGCAGGGCAGACTAAGTGCTGGCTTGCCATCTCCCATGTCATCCCGGTTAGTCACCCAACAAGAAAGAAGAAATGAGTATGAAATGGCAGCAGGAAGACCTGAACCAAAGATAGGTGCTGAAGGCCTCAAGTGCTTGCCCTGTGACCCGATGACCAGAACGATCTGCATTATGGGGTTTTTGTTATTTGTTCCCTGAAGACAACATCTTTGTGTGTGTGTGTGTGTGTGGTAGTGACCAACATGTTTTTCTTTAAAGGCTGGCTTTTTCTCCTACACCTTTAAAGGTTTTGAAACTGTTTTATATCTGGTTGAGACTGCTAAGAACTTTGTTTTTAATTTGTAATAAACTTTTTATAATTTGATTTTTTCACGAAGGTCAACAAGCTGCAAGTGTTAATACAGATCTTTAATAATAATGATGATGATAGGGGCACCTGGGCGGCTCAGTGGGTTAAGCCTCTGCCTTCCGTCCAGGTCATGATCTCAGGATCCTGGGATCGAGCCTCACGTCGGGCTGTATGCTCAAAGGGGAGCCTCCTTCCTCCCTGTTATGCCCCCCAAATGGGTCCGTGATTAAAGGAGCGAGACTGATACAAAGTGAAGGTCAAGCAAAGCTTTATTTCCATGCCAAGCATCAAGAATCAAAGTGACCGGCCAGGGCCACGCTTCTTGCAGAGAGGACAACCCTGCTCTCCTTTACGGACTAGCTTTTAAGGACAAAGGCCATGCGGTTGGGCCTGGCCACGCACAGGTGGCCAATGAACTTGTAACACACAGAGAAAGCTGAACAGTGATGCTAGGTGACCAATTAAATTACAGTTTTCCCTATAGTAGACATTTGACCTAGCCTATCACCTTAATTAGAATTGGTGCCCAAAAGGCTCCCAAAGGGCGGGGCCCATACTCCTTGGTAGCTAGGGAGACAGTATGCAACCCCCCACTGATCGGATGCCTCCACCTGGTCTGACCTATCCTTGTATCTATGCTTTGTTACCTGGGGCTGGTTTCTGGGACTTGTTTTTAAGTAAGTCCCCTGGGGGAGGGGAACAGGGACAGTTTAAGGGTTAAACAATATTATTGTCTTTAACCTTGATGGAAGCCTCTGGCTAAATAAGTCCTTACCCCTCCCCCTCTGCCTACTTGTGATCTCTCTCTCTCTCTCTCTCTCTCTGTCAAATAAATAAAATCTTTTTAAAATGATGATAATAATAATGCAGTACTGACAAAGAGTTTGGCTTAAAGAACCGTATTTTTCTAGGGGTGCCTGGGTGACTCAGTCTGTTAAGCCTCTGCCTTCGGCTCAGGTCATGATCCCAGCATCCTGAGATCAAGCCCCACATCAGGCTCTCCGCTCAGCCTAGAGTGAGTTGTGAGTTCTCATATGTCTTGGTGATAAGGGAGATGATAGAACATTATGCACAGAATATAGTAAATATAGAACTTTCTTTTTCTCATGGAACTTCCTCCATTAGTGGCAAAATGAGATGGGGAGCATGTTTACCATTCTGTCTTTTAATACCGCTAGCAAACAACAGAAGATAGAGAGAAGTCAGAAATCTTCCTAAGAGAACCATAGAAAGTGTTTCATGGCAATTTATGTTTTCTTCACATATCACTCACTTTTACTGCAGCATGTGGGACTCCTGTTCAGGACCAAGGGAGCCACACTCCTTTGCTATGGAATCCCATGCTTATCCACAGGTTTGCTGGGGGGGGGTTTCCCCCTAATGGGAAACCCCACCTACGAACGGAATGAGACCTCAAGACTTGTAGCTCCTTATTTTAGCTGTATCCTAGCCCACAGCTCCAAGAAGACAGCTCTACAGTCCTCAGATCGGGATCATAAAAATTTGCACTGTAGTGTGGAGCTTCCCGAGAGACAGAATTACTTCCTCCATGACATCCAGTAGTTGAAATGACCTAAACAAAAGCATTTCTTTTCTTTCTGTCTCCCCCCACCCACCCCTTCCTCTGGTGTGTGGCAAAAAGCAAGTTGCATTTTTAGGAGCTGAGAAATTCCTGTGGCCTGGTCCTTGCTGGCAGATGGCCATAGGCCTGGCCTGAGGGCTGTTGCTGGTACAGATCAAAGCTCGGCAGTTCTGCTTTGTGCTGTCCTTGGCAAGAAAGGCTTTGCTTCTTATCATTCCATCTTCCTCCACCAGAAGCCGGAGAAAGGAGAGACAGGAGAGACACGATCTCTTGGAGAAAATACTCAGTGCCATAATAACCAGGAAAGGTGCTGTCCAGCCTCATCCTCCTGGTGCAGGAGGGACTCGTGCTGGACGATGTTAACCCTTTGGAGGGAGTATGCAGCTGCTCCTAAAATACACACTTCACGCCTGGGCTCTATGATGACCTTTGCATTTCTTACTTGTTGCAAATCGACCGTGTCATTATGTTCTCTTTCTGTCTTTCCGTAGGCCTGATGGTGGGTTTTTTTTTTCCTGCACTGTTTCAGGGCTCATCGTTGGGGTGATCTTGAGGTACGGCACCCCTGCCACCAGTGGTCATGACAAGTCACTCAGCTGTACTCAGGAAGACAGGGCCTTCAGTACCTTATTAGTGAACGTCAGTGGGAAGTTCTTCGAATACACCCTGAAAGGAGAAATCAGCCCTGGCAAGATCAACAGTGTGGAGCAAAATGACATGCTGAGGAAGGTGAGCTGGGGCGCACTCAGCCATTGGGGTCCTGACATGGTTTTTGACTTTCTCATTCCATGTCAGCCTCATGAAGAGAAATCCTTTCAAACTCCTGGAGCATGGGTAAACATTCCTGGCTCCCAGTTTTGCTAGGAAGTTTTAGGGCTATGATGATTAGAAGAAGGAACCAGATGGAAACTTGGGCCTGTGAGCCTTGTTAGGATCAGGAGCTGATGTGGCCTGCAATGGTATGTAATGGGGTTTGTACATCACCACTCAGCCTGTCTCTCTACCCCCATCTCTCCTTTACTATGTCTCTTGCTATGGTTTAAGGATGGGGTTGTTTCTTTCTTAAAATAAGATGGGTTTCGGGGGCGCCTGGGTGGCTCGGTGGGTTAAAGCCTCTGCTTTCGGCTCAGGTCATGATCCCAGGGTCCTGGGATCGAGCCCCACGTCGGGCTCTCTGCTCCACGGAGAGCCTGCTTCCTCCTCTCTCTCCCTGCCTGCCTCTCCTGCCTACTTGTGATCTCTGTCTGTCAAATAGATAAATAAAATCTTAAAAAAAAAAATAAGATGGGTTTCACTCTGGGCGCCTGAGTGGCTCAGTCAGTTAAGCGTCTGCCTTTGGCTCAGGTCATGATCCTAGGGTCCTGGGATTGATTCCTGCATCGGGCTCCCTTCTCAGTGAGGAGTCTGCTTTTCCCTCTCCCTCTGCCTCTTCCCACCCCCCTGGTCTATTAGTCTTTCTTTCTCTCAAATAAATAAATTAAAATTTTAAAAAGATTGGTTTCACTTTAAGCTCATTTATTCTGTGTTCCCAATTGTAAGTCTTAGTTCTTCCTGGTTCTTTTGCTGTATTCTACAAATATTTATTTAGTGCCCATTCTCACAGGTGAGTGATGCCAAAGGCTTAATGAATCTTTGGAGAGGAATACCTTGTTGTCTTGGAATTTGAGTCCAGTAACTATTTCTCATTTGATGTTGAGGGTAGCTAGAATACACAAAAAAAGGATCATATATCTCTTCACTCAGGTGATTTCCAAGAGAAGCAAGATATCTGTATTTATCCACATATACTCTCTAACTGTATAAACCCAGGCTTATCAGCAGGGAGACTTCTGTCTAAGCTCTGGGCAATCCAGGCCTTAGGGAGCGTCTTTCATAAAGAACAAGGCTAATGTGTGCAAAGGCTTACGGTCAAAGGCGGGATGTAGCCTGTGCTCCACAAATTAAATTCTTACTGTTTTTAGGATCTACCCTAATCCTTAAGAAAATTATTCTCAACCTGGAGCATTAAACATGTCCATCATCTTGGGGCGCCTAGATGGCTCAGTGGGTTAAGCCTCTGCCTTCGGCTCAGGTCATGATCTCAGGGTCCTGGAATCGAGCCCTGCATCAGGCTTTCTGTTCAGTGGGGAGCCTGCTTCCTTCTCTCTCTCTCTGCCTGCCTCTCTGCCTACTTGTGATCTCTGTCTGTCAAATAAATAAATAAAATCTTTTTAAAAAATGTCCATCTTGTCTGTGTCCTTAAAGGCAGTCCTAGCGAACTCTTTGCCCTCAACCCCTCATAAGAATGCCTGGGATTTTCATAAACATCTGTGAAATGAAATGCCACTGAGAAAGATACTCAGTGTAATCACCATGCTCATGGCTGTTTTGAAATGGCAGCTTGAGTCTGTAGTGGATAGGATGGGGGAGAACAGGGAAAAGAACCCAACCCATTTCCATCTTTTAGATCATAATAGAAGGTGATGTTGACTTTCGCTCCTGTTACCTTTAGGAAAACGTTGATTCACATTCGTTCTGTTTAAACTTTGGCTGCACGAATCAAAGGAGAGCATACAAGGCTGAGATGATTGTTGTTAGCTGAGGGGAGAAGAGATAGGCTGAGGCGGCTTGCTGCATAGTACTGGAGTAGCTGGCAGGAAACTCTCGTGCTGGTCCCATGTGACTGTGGCCCAGCATCCTCATACTGGGTATTGTCCAAAGCCCCTTCTCATTCTGGCAGTCCCCATTTTTCACACTATCCCTGTCTTCAGCAAGAAGATGGAATAAAACGAGATTTGCGAGAACCATTTCTCCCAATGGTTTCTCGGTTAACATTTCCAGTTTCTGAAGAGAAATGCTGACTTTTTTTTTTTAAGAGACCAAGAGCAGTGTGGGGAGGGGCAGAGGGAAAGGGAGAGAGAGCATCTTAAGCAGGCTCCATGCCCAGCATGAAGTCCCCCACAGGGCTCCCTCTCATAACCCTGAGATCATGACCTGAGCCAAAATCAAGAGTCAGATGTTTAACCGACTGAGCCACCCAGGCACCCCCTAACTTGACTTTTAATAATTAGAGTGAAGTTTTGAAATTAATTTCAGTAAGAGCCCATCAATCTACCAACATAAACAAATTATTTAGAAAGTTTGAGGGAAATATAGACTCCTTAATTCTTTTCTGGATGTGATAAGATTTTGTTCTTTAATAGTATCAGAGTGATTTCTGGGTATCAACCCTACAAAGTAACTTTAGTCCCCCTAAGCTGCCGAATTTTCATGGTGATGTTGAGAAAGCCACTAGCATTGTTGGCAACCCCGATCCAGGCCACATCAGGTCTCCCAAAAGGCTGATCACTCAAAAGAGACTTAAATTCAATAGAACAGTGTCAAAAGCCATTCTTTGGGAGGGTCCAGAAAATTAACCAATCATAACAGCATCTTTTATTGCATCTGAACCTTCATAAAAGCTTGATAGAAATCATGGTGCTTTTATTTCTCATTTAAGAAGCATTGGCGGGAAGCTTTCTGTGAGTCCTCACACTTGCACTGAACTGTTCCTTCTAAATAGGAGTCGGAGTGCTGTGTGGAGAAGAACATGGCCTTCCATAGGGGCAGCTGCGGCATCGCTCTTGTGACGAGTCCGCGATCTTTCACATTTATCTTATCTGTTTCAAACATTCAAACTTTTTAGCCATTGGCTTCAAATATTAAGCAGATATTATACCACCAACTGGTATCTTTTTTTAAAGATTTTATTTATTTACTTGACAGAGAGAGATCACAAGTAGGCAGAGAGGCAGGCAGAGAGAGAGGGGGAAGCAGGCTCCCCGCTGAGCAGAGAGCCCGATGCGGGGCTCGATCCCAGGACCCTGAGATCATGACCTGAGCCGAAGGCATACGCTTAATCCACTGAGCCACCCAGCTGCCCTGCACCAACTGGTATTAAACTAGAAATTGACTTTTCTCCCTTTCTCTTTTTTTTTAAGCAGGCTCCATGCTCGACACCGGGCCTGAGCTCAGGATCCTGAGATCAAGAGTCAGATGCTGTACCAACTGAGCCATCCAGACAGCCCCCTACCCTTGACTTTTTTTCTTTTTAAACTTTCAGGTAACATTTGATCCGGAGGTCTTTTTCAACATCCTTCTGCCTCCCATAATTTTCCATGCTGGCTACAGTCTAAAGAAGGTAAGAGATTTTCGCCAGTATTTCTTAAAGCACGGGAATCTCTGTGTTAACGTACCTACATAATTTTCTAGTTTTTCCTCTCCACATTGCTTATTACTGTGTTCTGCACCCACTCGGAGACTATAGTTGTCTCATCATCCATGATTCATCTGTCTTAAAATCAGGAGCGCTCCTACGTTGCCGGTAGGAATGTAAACTGGCGTGGCCACTCTGGAAAGCAGTTTCATGGTTTCTTGCAAAATGAAGTTGAAATTACCACACGACCCCATGGTTTTTTTCCTGAGGATTTCCTCCCAGAGGAATGAAAACTCACGTTCACCCCAAAGCCCATGCTTCATTGCTCAGAGCAATTTAATTCATAATCGCCCCAGTCCAGAAACAACCAAAATGCCGTGCCATAGGTGCACGGTGAAACACAGCCATACCTCAAAGGCGTTAGGCTGAGGGACAAAAAAAAATCTCTCTTCAGAAGGTCACGCACTATATGATTTCATTTATATAGTGTTCTAGGCAGGACCAAAGTATAGGGATGGAGAACAAATGGTGGGTCCATGAAGCTACGTATCTGATAAAAGAACACAGAACCATTCACACACTTTGTCCCAGTGTCGGTTTCCTGGTTTTGAGCTTGTACTACGGCTATATGAGGTCTAACCGGTAGAGGAAACCTGACGAAGGTACACGGGACCCCTCCGTACTGTCTTTGCAATTTCTGTGAATCTGTAATTACTCCAAAATAGAAAGTTAAAAAAAAAAAAAGGCTATCCCTCTGTATCCTACTCTCCCTCCAGATTTAGGTTTTCTGGACCAAAGGGTGTATCCTTTTTCTGACCGCTCTGTGGGGTTCCGGAAGTGTGTAAATCTGTATGGCAGTGATCGACACGTGACAGACAGGAGGTGATTTTATGGTTTTAAGTAATGATATCCTCTATGTAAGTGAAGAATTTGGGAACTCCGTATCAGAGCGAATGGGTGATGAATAATTTGTATCTTAAATAACTAATCTTAATGTATCATCAAGGTCATAGTTGCTTTAAAATGAAACCAAATCACTGGTTGTGAAAGCCATTCTAGGGGCTGAGAAATACTTCAGGTTCAGCAGAGCCTTCCCTGTGTCAGCCTTATTTTCCCAGAAGAAAAACAAATAACAGGCTTTGCCAGTTACCAATTTAAGTTGTTTTTGAAATGCCAGTCTTGGGCTATCTGCTCTTAGTTCAGTCTCTTTCCTTTTTAAATAGTCCTTACAGTGGCACCGAAATAGTGGTTCTTACAGGGTTTTGCCATCTGTAATTAAGGCTGCCGTCATTTAAGCGTGTAACAACCATTCTGCCACTTCACTGTGGTATGGAAACAGATACATTCAGACCCTTTGACCTACGCACGTGTAGTTGTCATGTGGACACGAGCTTTTTTTTTTTTTAATCTTTTTCCAAACTTGAAAAAATATCATTGGAATCGGCTTCGATTTTGTGCTACCGCTCCGTTTGCTTCCAGGGCCCATTGTCAGGGAAAGAATTCACCTATAGAAGCCTTCATGTCTTGTGAACTTCTCCCACCAAACTCTCTCTCGGTCTCTCTCTCTCAGTCTCTCTGTCTCTGAATCTCTGTGTCTCATGGTAACATTCGCCAGTGAGGAATGGGAGGAGTAGAAATACAAGTCTTAGAATGGTACACCTTCTCATCCTGATCTGTCTTGGGCTCGTATTCTTTTTTTTTTTTTTTAATTTTTATTTTTTATAAAAAAATTTTTATCCCCAGGGGTACATGTCTGTGAATCGCCAGGTTTATACACTTCACAGCACTAACCATAATGGGCTCGTATTCTTGAAGACTTTGCCAGGGCTATGCCATCTCCTTTGTCTCTTTTTGCCATCCTGTAATGGAGAAGGAAAAGTAGGGCAGACTGAACCAGTCATGGCCATGGAAGCCGCACGTGACCGGCCAATTAAAAAGAAGATGAAAGACCTAGGATTCCACTATCACCCGGGACTTAGGACTGGGAAGTGCTGTACTTTCTTCCCAAAAAGGGTGTGGTAGGAGTCGAGAAGGGTGGCTGGTACAGTGAGTGTGATTCCCTGGAAAGACCTGCTTTCCAGGTCTGGTGCGGCCATTTGGTGGATGCGTGACTCCGGGTGCCTCACACCGCACCTTTGAGCCTTAGATGCCTCTCATGCACAGTGGTCCCCCGAGCACCTTCGTGATGGGGTAGCTGTGACAATTGGATGGGCTCCTCTGTGTGAAAGTACTTCGTACGCTGTGAAGCAAAGTCAAGCGCTAGGTGTAGTAATACACAAATAAGTGACAGGGTCTACGTTTCTTGCTAAGGCGTAAAATTCCAGTTCCTATCAACAAACATGAATGGCGATGGGTAATTATGTGTGTATGTGTCTTATGTGTTTGTCATTTTAGAATATGTTATGGGTGTATTTGGACTGGCAGATTTATATTCCTAATTTGTGTGCGTGTGTGTATGTAAGTGCTTTTATTTATATGGGTCAAAGGTATCTTTGTATATCAACAAATACGCATTTAAGATAACAGTTTCAAAGGCTCTAGTTCATTATCACAAATCATTCAAATATCTATCGTTGCCCACTTAAAATATTTTCACTTGTTGATTTTCAAATAAATTTGTGATGGAAATCACCCTCACATGTGCCCTGGAACAACCTCTGAGATGAACAAGACCGTGAGAGAGTCACTGGGCAGTGTGGAGTCAGCTTCTCAGACGTACGCACTGACGCCGAGCCCTCCTCTCAGTGCGGGCCGGCCCGGGCAAAGACACACATGTGGCACGGCGGCCGCGTGCAGGGGCTGGAGGTCTGGTGTCTGTGCACAGGCTGTCCACTTCACTCTCCAGTGGGACCCTCTGGACCTGAGCATGGGGCCTCGCTACACAGACCATGAACGCTAAAAGCAGCATGCTCCATGTGCAGCCAACACTTGCACCCATCTGCACGCTGGGGCCACTCAGCTCCCCTGCACAACCACACTGCAACCGGGAAGGCCTCCCAATGATGCTGGTCCTGCTAGGGGTGCACCCTCACCTACCCTGCACCCGCGGTCTCTTGGCCAGTCCTGCCCCTGGCAGGCCTGGGAGCTGTAGTGCGCACCTGATCCTGCCCCCCCACTCCCTGCATTTGCACCCCTCGACCACCCACAAGATCCAGATTCTCCGCAAGCCCGCGGACTAGGGCTCAGGTTCAGCTCTACCTGCAAACAGTCTGAAGCACAGACTCATCTTTCCACTAACACGTGCGCCCTCCTCTCCAGGTGGGTCCTGGACCTCCCTCCCTCATGCCCAGGTTCTTCCAGCCCAGGAGCTTGCACAAGGGCACCAAAGGGTGCAATTTGCATTGCCCCTTGCTCCCACACCCAACCCGGGGACCAAATCCAGCACGTCCTAAAATCGAGATGCTCTCGAGCCTGGCACCGGGGACCAGGGCCTCCTCACTGAATACACAGGGATAATAAAGGCTCCACCAGGCTCTAGTCCAAACCCCCTTCGTCCCTGGGCCCCCACAAACACTACCAGATCTTCGGCAGCCCACATTCCCTGAGAATCAACCTTCCAGGAGGAGAATCTGCAGCTCTTATATTCCTGATTTTTTGTTTTGGCAAATATGAACATGAATTCACTTAATGGACTCAAACCACCCGTCGAGATGGTTCACCTAAACGAGAGCTGAGTGGCAAGGGAAAGCAATTCTGGCATTCAGATCTGTCCCTGGATACGTCACGAATTTCCTTGGTATCACGTCTCTGTCTTTTTTTTTTTTTTAAGATTTTATTTATTTATTTGACAGACAAAGATCACAAGTAGGCAGAGAGAGGAGGAAGCAGGCTCAATCCCAGGACTCTGGGATCATGACCTGAGCTGAAAGCAGAGGCTTTAACCCACTGAGCCACCCAGGCGGCCCTCATGTCTCTGTCTTGATGGACCCCTAGCCCTCCCCGATGTAAGCCCTTGATGGAGTTTTTTTTTTTAATTTATTATTTGACAGATAGAGATCACAAGTAGGCAGAGAGGCAGGCAGAGAGAGAGGAGGAAGCAGGCTCCCCGCGGAGCAGAGAGCCCAATGTGGGGCTCGATCCTAGGACCCTGGGATCCATGACCTGAGCCGAAGGCAGAGGCCTTGACCCACTGAGCCACCCAGGTGCCCCCCTTGATGGAGTTTTTAAAGGCAATTACGCTCACAGTTGTTGATTCTTTTTTTTTTTTTTGAAATCTAGTTTTTTCAAAACATAGGTGGATAAATACATTCACTTAAAGTAAAAGACTGGGGATAGTGACTGACTTAAAAGGTAAACATAACATGTCTATAATATACACAGGCAGCACCCTCACTTGGTGACTGGCGGTGTGGCAAGCCCTTGAACAGTTCTCTTCTGAGCAGTTGGCTTAGGGGCACTAGGCATTCCTTGACACCTTCTTCACGGCAGCAGGGAGGGCCAAGCACTGGGGAAGGCTGAAGTCAAGGCCCCATATCATCTGCTTAGAGTACAGGCCAGAGGACACCCACAGCGCTCCGTGTGGTCACACTTCCTGATGGCTGCTTAATCCAGACTGAGTTCTTCCTAGGCCCTGGCCTTCCTGAGGTCGGTCAGCAGGCACACTGGGACTCTTTTGCCTTTTAAAATTATTTATTTTTTTTAAGATTTTATTTATTTATTTGACAGAGACACAGAGAGAGAGGGAACACAAGCAAGCAGGAGTGGGAGAGGGAGAAGCAGGCTCCCCGCTGAGCAGGGAGCCCAATGCAGGGCTCGATTCCGGGACCCTGGGATCATGACCTGAGCTGAAGGCAGGCAGTTAACTGACTGAGCCACCCAGGTGTCTTGCCTCTTAAAATTTTTAAATAAAGTATTCCTGGCCCCCATCAAATTAGGATGTTTTGGGGGTTTTGTTTGTCTGGTTTTGTTAAATGGCTCTGATTGGCCAAATAAAACAGCCTGTGCCTTAAGGAGTAAGAACTGTGGCTTAGGGTCCCAGCAACAGGGATTTTCCCCATCACAATATCCTACAAGCCTAATGACTTTATGAGAAGTAAATCCGTGTGTGTGTGTGTGTGTGTGTGTGTGTATGTGTGTATTAAGGTAACCAGTGGATGTACAGAAGCATTGAGAGGATTGCAATTTTGCCATCTTTTTCTGAATGATTACTAAATCTTATATTGGTATAAGTAGCTACAATTTTATATATATAAACTTATAAATTTGCCTATCTTAAATGAAACTATTTTTCATTTCTCCATTTCCATCTCTATTGGCCCTCTTTCCCAGGCTCCACAGATTAATCCAAAAGAATATCAGGAGACACTTAAGATGCCTTGAGACCAGATACTTAGGACACAGTTTTCTGATACTGAATTAAGCAGAAAGCCCCTTAGGCATCACTTTCATACTTTATCAGTTTCAAACTCCTATCTGTAATGATCTTCTAAGGTTCACCAGACCTGGAAGCAACCAGCTGAATCACTAGAGTAAAAGAGTAAAATAGTTTGGGTTAGATCTATGAAAATGGTCTACTTACACACACACACACACACACACACACACACACACTCTTTCTCTCTGTCTCAGTGTAACTTAATATAATCACAGTGGTTTTCTCTGAAATTTACTAAGCCCTTGCGTGCTTATTCAGTGATTAATAGGACCAGGGATATTTTAAAAGCACAATGTTTATAGATCAATAGCATTATTCTAGAGTAACTTCGGTTATTACTTGTTACAGTGGAAGCCATAAGTAAAATTTCACTTTTAAGAGACTTTTGTTGTGTTTCTTATGCTCAGTATCAAAATTCACAATGTGATTCCTGCCTCTCGTTTTATTCAGAGACACTTTTTCAGAAATCTTGGGTCTATTCTGGCTTATGCTTTCTTGGGGACTGCTGTTTCCTGCTTCATTATCGGGTAAGTTAACTCTTCGTCAGTAATAAAATTAACACACTTTCCAAAGAGATGAGATCCACAAGGGTCCGAGAGCCCGGTGTTTTCCCCAGCTATACTGAGATGCAGCTGACCGATCACATTGCTGTGAGTTTCAAGTGGACAGTGTGTTGAATTGATATATTTATAAATTGCAAAATCATTACCACCATAATATTCGCTACCACCTTCATCCTGTCACACAGTTACTATTTCTTTCTTTTGATGAGACCTACTCTCTTAGCAAAATTCAAGTATATGACATAGTATTATTACCGACAGTCCTCATGATGTACCTCAGGTCCCCAAACTTGTTACTCTTCTAACTGGAAGTTTGTATCCTTTGACCAACATCTCCCCATTTCCCCATCCCCAACCCATGACAACCAGCGGAGTCCAAGATTTCGATGTTTAGGATGATGGCAGTTAAGATCTAGAGCCACGTTGTGCAGTGTGGTAGCTGTTAGCCCTGTGTAGCTATTCAAATTAAGATTAAGCTAAATTAAAATGAAATAAAATTTACACCTAGTCCCCAGATCTTGTTTCCTGATAACATCCTACAGTAAAAAGAACCAGGGGCCCCTTGCACAAATGGCTGATTCTAGGGCTGGGACAGCAAATATACAAGAAAAGAATGGAGCATATCATCAGGCCAAGAAATAAGGAAGCGCCCAGAAAACAAACAAATAAAAGGACATGGGGCGTGTCAAAGAGACGCAGAGCCAACCTGAAAGCTCCCCTAAGGCCAGTGGCCAAAGAATGACAAAATAAATAACATTGTACTGGACCCAGACTATGAAGTAAACATTCGAGTCTTGACCGATGTTAATAACTGATTGGATGAATAAATACATGGCAGGGAAGTGACCCATCTCCTGCGCAGAAGAATTCCAAATAATTTATGTCGACCCCCCCACCCTGCAGGAGAGGGAGCTTACGTCCCCTCCTGCTTTGGTTGCAGGCTGTGCCTAGTGACTTTCTCCCACCAAGGACAGCAGGGGAAAAGGAGCAAGAGAACAGAGCTTGGTTGGGGGGAGAGCCTGACAAACACCACTTCGGCTAGATGATCAAGGTCAGCAGCCATAGTGGCAGATCATGCTGGGATGCTGCACCCTCGGTGTTTGTGATGAGAGTGGCACTTTCCCTCCCCAAAACACGTCACCTCTGTGTAATCGTGAGAAGGAAAGTTCAGCCAAGTCCCAGTGGGGACACGTTCTACAAAATACCCTACCAGTATTCCTCAAAACTGCCAAGGTCATCAAAACCACACAAAGTCAGAGAGACCGTCCCAGCCAAGAGGAGACTACAGAGACGTGATGACTAAGTGTCATGTGGGATCCCAGATGGGACCCTGGAATAGAAAAGGGACATTAGGTAAAAGCTCAAAGAAATTGGAATAAAGTATGGACCTTAGTTACTTTTTAAAAAATGAGCTGGAAAGCTGGGGGAGATAAAAGGCCAAGGGCATTTTGTGTCGTTGAAATAGGAGGGGCTTGGACTTCGTCCTTTAAGAATGACAGGTTAGCTGACTGGTATTACTGGCAAGATGGGGTAAGATTGCCAGAGAGCAGTCCAGCACCCAAGTCTGTTTGTGGTCAAAGGAAATGGACAGTCAAGTGTAGTTTCAGGGAAAGTCTGAAAGGAAGGGGAAAGAAGCCTTCGACGGGCAATAAAAGGCAAGTCACATCTGTCCCACAGAGTTACTGGGAATCATAGTTGAACTGTGTAAGTGTCTGGAACAGTGCCCGGCCCCCAGTATGGAAGCATTGAGTTATAGCTATGTACTGTCCAAAGGATTCCATTCTGGAAATAGTTTCTGAGCTCCCAGCTTAGTCAGTCTGTTGCTCTCAGCGCCCGGGATACAAAGGTGAGCCACGGAGTGGTCCTGACTGGCAAGACTATTATTATTAGAGTGTTAGCTGTAGGGTACAGTGAATCCATTCTGGGGTTATTTTTATTCCCCTAACCCCTGCAGCTGCCCCCCCACACACATACCCTTAGTGACATGCACCAGGCCTTTTAACACTCGTCACTCCTCCCATTTTGTAAGCTCTCCTGTAGGAAATGTGCTCCAGCCAAGTGGAAATATTTAACTCAGGAGTCTGTCTTGGACCATGTCACATCCTGCATGGCACGAGAAGGGCCACCGCTGGCCTGCCCCAACCCCTGCAGAGAAGGCAAGGCCGGATACACCGACGGGTGCACTGAGATTTTACTAGGACATTTATAGCATTTTGTTCCTTTTTCCTTTCTTTCCTTTCTTTTTTTTTTTTTTCAATAATTCTTGGCAGAGAAGTTCGGTCACTTGGACCTTCATGGCCTGCTCATGTTTGTTTTTCTCTCTAACTCGTCCAGCTCTCACTCCTTTCCACAGCTTTAAACACACCACCTTACAGTCCCGTCAGTTTTGTTCAAGCCATCGAGTACGCACTGTGAAGCATGCTTTCCCGTCCCTTCCCCTCGATTACCCGGCTGCTTCAGAGGCCTTAAGGTTGTTGCTAATCGAGGGCCCTACTTGGTAGTTGGAAGGAAGCACGGCTTTAAGAAATGGAGTGGTGTTCACATGTTTCAGCAAGAGGTCGTTAACGACACACCATTACTTGGTGCCAGAGTCTTATTTGCATGTGTTCCTGGTAAGTGTCCAAGGACAGCAGCTGCCCAAGGTTTTCACTGATCACTCGTGAAGTGCAGTACTCGAGGCTGCTCTGCTCGCATGTGGACCAGTGTGCTCCATGAGGAGGGTTTTTGTTTGCTCTTGTCACACACTCTCCCTCCCCTCCTTACAGAAATCTCATGTATGGTGTGGTGAAGCTCATGAAGCTTGTGGGGCAGCTCTCGGACAAATTCTACTACACAGATTGTCTCTTCTTCGGAGCCATTATCTCTGCCACTGACCCAGGTATTCAGCATTTTTGGCTTTGTCATTGTGACGTTCCATTATTTCAATCGTAAACCATTCAGAGAAACCAGTAACTTTGGTCACAGTAGGGAGACTGTACAGTCAGCATGGAATGGCAGGGGAAGAGATCAGGAAGGGGTCTAACAGATGGCTTTTTGAAGGGTGTGTGTTTCCCTTTTGTTTTTATTATTATTATTATTATTAAGATTTTACTTATTTGAGAGAAGGAGAGACCACATGTGTGTGTGCGCATGTGCATGGGCAGGGTCGGGGGAGAGTCAGAGGGAGAAGCAGACTCCCCGCTGAGCGGCAAGCTGGATGTGAGGCTCGATCCCAGGACCCTGAGATCATGACCTGAGCCGAAGGCAGAGGCTTAACCCACTGAGCCACCCAGGCGCCCTTTTATTACTTTTGTGTCGTGCTAAAAAATACATAACGAATTTTACCATCTTCATCATTCTTAAGTGTGTACAGTTCAGCAGTGTCAAGTCTGTTCACACTGTCACGCATTCAACCTCCAGAACCTTTTCATTTTGCAGAAGTGGAACTCAGTACTCATTAAACAGTAACTCCCCCATTTCCACCTCCCTCCAGTCCCCAGCAAGCACCATTCTTCTTCCTGTCTCTGTGAGTGTGACTACGGGAGCTACTTTATAGAAGGTGGAACTGTACAATGCCTGTCTGTGTGTGTCTGGCATGTTTGACTCCGCATAATGTCTTCACGGTTCATCTGTGCAGTAGCACGTGTCGGGGCTTCCTTCCTTTTCCAGACCCAATAATATTCCGTCGCGCGCCTGCACCACATTCTGTTTACGCATCTGTCCACAGCGGACACTTGGGTTGCTTCTGCCTGTATCTCCCTTTTGTCTTTCATTTTTGAATGTCTCATATGGCCATAATTTTTATACTTTGTCTTCTTCCTCAGTATTGTGCTTTCGTCTTCATTGAAGAAATCATACCATTTCATATCATTTTCATTTAAATAAGACCTTTTCTTAATGGGCTTGCACACCAAGAGCTGCAGTGACTGTACTGTTCTTTGTAAACTCTTTTTTTGCTCAGTGCTCCTGCATAACAGCACACCGTGGCCTGCTTCCGATTCATAACTCTCTGACCTTGTACTTTCCGAGTGTCAGTCGAACTGTAGACAGAGCGGAGTCATTATATGCCTGCCCCGCTCTGCAGCTCCAGAACAAACAAACAAAAAACCTCCCTTTTCCAAGTTGGAACCTACAATTAAATCAGTTCACATAAAGCAGTTCTAGCTAGTCCTTCCTCCGACATCAACCACTGAGAGGACATTGTAGGCAAAGAACGTACAGAGAAAAAGATGGCGCTGTCCTGGTAATGGAGGTGCAAAGGCCTTCTCACCAGCGGGGTGCCCTCTAACATTCGGACAGTAATGCTTTTAAAGATACTAAGAATCTCCCCACCACGCAACTGTACCATGCCTCGTGGGGAGTCCTCCAGATCAGTGCGATGATAGACATGGTCTGTGTTCTGTCCCCGGTCTGGTATGACAGCCAGTAGCCACGTACGGCCACTGAACCCTCTAAATGAGGGGTGGTGCAACTGAAGAACTGACTTAAAATTTTTATTTTGTGTTAAGTAGTTTGAATTTAGATAGCTACACGTGCTAGGGCTGACAGTTGTGTGGTTCTGAAAACTGCCACTGTTCCAAAAACCATTGACCTCTCTTACAACCATACTTTATTCCAAACACTAAACTGGTTTCAAAGACTTGGCTGGTTGAAGCACCCTGGGTTTGGAAAAAGAGTGCCGGGAGGTGGAGTCGCAGGTGGAAGTTTGAGCCCCGAGACCCTCCAGTCACTGACCTGGTGGGCCTGTGCACACTTTCTCTCCTCCGTGTCAGTTTCCTCATTCAAGAAGTAGGAATAATGATACCTATTTCCCAGGGCTATCATGAACATTAAATGAATGAACACATGTAAACCACTGACCATAGCATCTGCCAATCACATCGGTTTCTATCCACATCTGGCTCAGGCAAAGATTTCTAAGGTGTTTAGTCTCTCTGAAAATATACTACTAACTATATTCATCTGTAACTTTTAAAAAAACGTTTTTTTAATTTGAGAGAACAGGGGTAGAGGGGCAAAGGGAGAGGAAGAGAATCTCGAGCAGACTCCCCGCAGAGCAAGGAGCCCAATGTGGGGCTCGATCTCGCCACCCAGAGATCACAACTTGAGCCGAAACCAAGAGTCAGATGCTTAACCAACTAAGCCACCCAGGCACCCCTTTGTCTGTAACTTTATCGCTAACTTCTTACACTAGTACCACCAATAAGCAAAGGGAAGTTACTGTCATATAAAGTTCACTGATGTTGTTTTCTGACCTATTAGTATTGCTTTATTTAATTGGATAGAAAGGCTTATTTTTTTCAGATTATCTTCCTAATTGTTTCCTTCCCTTTAATGCGTCCATGCTGTGGTAGAAATTAATGGAAGGCATCACCATGACACAGCGTTGTTATTGGCCTGTGAAGATTGGCACAGTAAGGGTTTTATGTAAATGAAAGTTCTAGAAGGTTGAAAGTTTAAGCTTATTAAACACCAGGACATTAACTTTAACTGCTTCTTAATGGGAATCTTTCTGAAATGTGGGCTGTTTTTGTAAATTAAAAGCCTTTTACCAGCTTCCTAAAAATCTGTCATTTGAAAACTTGGGCCATAAAAGAGATAAAAACTTGAGTGCAGAGTTAGAAGGGGCCAAAAGACCAGATTGACTCCTTGTGCCCGCTACATCAAACCGAAATTCCGGTATCGGTATACGTAGTGGTCTTGACTGATAACGAAGAAATCCAAGTCCTTGTCCCTGAGTACATCACACTGGGCTCGCGACACCAGTCTTCCGGTCTTCCTGTGGTTGTGTAGGTGGCTCTGTGACCCGCAGCCATCTCTCTTGTGTGGTTATGTGTCGGGGGGGCCACATGGACTGTTACTTTAGACAGACCCACAGCTCGGCAGAGGACAATGTACATTTCCCATCTCCAACAGCCACCAGAGAAAATGACTCGCTCCTCCTTGCCGTGCACCGCGAGGAAGCGATTCCTCTCATTTTTATTCTGTCACTTTTACGCCCCTTGACTTGACCAGGCCTTGCTCACGGGCTTGTCAGAGAGTAATTCTCTAGTTGCGTCACCGGGGCTGCTCAGTCTCTTGCTTATCCTTTGTGACTCTGTTCCAATATGCCACCTGCCTACATGCCCCGCCCTTACTCCTTCAGCTGCTCGCTCCCACAGCTCCTGAGTCAAGCCTGGTTTGTACGTCATGATACTCGCCACTTGTTACTGAGTGTCGCCAGGTGCTAAGTGCTCTTCAGTACACAGATGAAGTGCTCGGGGACAACTTCATGCGTTGAATGAGCAGATTCAGGTTCTTGAATTTTCCTTCATCCTACATCTGCCCTCTTATTTTTTTCTCACTACTTTTCAGAAAATGCCTTATCAGAGACCTTTAGGCAATTACCTGGCATTTCTTAGTCCCTGTCCAGCTAGAGACAGCCCTGGTGACCGCTCTGTCTGATTTCAAGGGTCCCTCTGTGGGGGGAGCAGCCCCTTTACTCTCCACCTTGAGAAGCCACTCACCCAGTCTGTCACCCCCTCCATCATCTTCCGGTTGTCCGCACCTACACTGCTCCTCTTGCTCAGGCACAGCCTAGCTCAGGAGGGGCACACGGGGGTCCCTGCATTGTTCTATGAAGGGATGGGCAGGGGGAATGAGAAATTGAAAATCAGAGCAGCCAAATTCAGACCGGGACCGTGTAATTGTTCATTGCTATGAGTATTAACTCCGTAAGCTGTAAGCAAGCCTTTCTTGTCACGAGTAAGTGAGCTGGCTGTACATCATTGTTTTGTTTTACTACTGCTAACTGTAGAATTGCAGGAAAATGGTGTTTAAAGTCAAAAGAGCTCTTGAAAATCATGGCGCTCAACCCCCCTGCTTCACTAAATTTTTGGACTTGGCTGTGAGTGAAGTTCTCATAGCCTGTTGGTGGCTATGTGGAATGGCTTCTGTTTTCCCCTCCAGATTAACTCACCACCCTTCTCCACCCTCCTTTGGGCACCGGGAGGCTGATTTGTATGGAAGATTCCAAAGTTTCCTTTGCTGTCTGGTTTCCCATTGGTTTTGTCCAGAGGGGAGCACCAGTGGGCAACTGGAAGGAGGGTGGAGATGCAGCGTCCTATGGGCTGGTTGTGTTCCTTGATCAGGGGACACAGATCCCATCAGGGGACCCTCTCTACACGGCTCCTGGTTCAGGCAGTCATGTCTTCTCTGGACCCTCTGGGCCCAGGCATAGTATAGGATAGTCCCTGTTTTCAGTGACACATACTGTAGTCTCCTTCTTGTGTTTTTTCCCATACTCTGCCCACATTTCCATAAATACTCCCTTCGTTAAATACTTCTCAAATTGCTCAGTTTAAGGGTCTTATCTCTCTCCTGCCAGGACCCTGATTGATAAAGTCCTGGGTCCCAGGTCTCCTGAGTTGCGAGCCCTGTGTTCTGTTCATTGAGATTAGCCTCCACCAGTCTTGAGTCCCCGAGTGACTGGTGTGACCAGAGGCTCCAGTACCAAGTTCGGGTGGACATGTCATATGAGCAATGGCTAAAACTTCCCTTGGGTTCAACCACTGAGATTTTGGGAGTTTCTACAGCAGAAAGCAGCCCATCAGACAGGGCCTGTTTTCTCTTCTCTGAATTACGGGAAATGATAGTACTACCCACCTAGGGGTGAGGACTAAAAGAGATTATAAAACGTTTGTCATAGTGCCTGCTTCTTGGTTAGTCCTTAGTAATAATTTTTGTTATTAGCATTGTCAATTTTTCATCAACATTGGGTTAAAACATTATAATTCTTTTTTTTAAGATTGTATTTATTGAAAGAGCAAGCACGAGCAGGGGGAGGGACAGAGGGAGAAGGAGAGAGCCACGAAGACTCCCCGCTGAGCTGGGAGCCCAATGAGGGGCTCGATCCTAGGACCCCTCAAGATCATGACCTGAGCCAAAGTAAGATACTTAACCAATTAGGCCACCCAGGTGCCCCCAAACAAGATAATTCTTATGTCACATAATGCTAAACTAGTAGAATAAAGGTTTTATATTAGTCTGGGTTCTTCATAGAAACAGAATAGGGGGGGCACCTGGGTGGCTCAGTGGGTTAAAGCCTCTGCCTTCGGCTCAGGTCGTGATCCCGGGATCCTGGGATCGAGCCCCGCATCGGGCTCTCTGCTTGTCAGGGAGTCTGCTCGTCCTCTCTCTGCCTGTCTCTCTGCCTACTTGTGATCTCTGTCTGTCAAATAAATTTAAAAAAAAAAAGAAAAAGAAACAGAATAGGGGTGCCTGGGTGGCTCAGTGGGTTAAGCCGCTGCCTTCGGCTCAGGTCATGATCTCAGGGTCCTGGGATCGAGCCCCGCATCGAGCCCCGCATCGGGCTCTCTGCTCAGCGGGGAGCCTGCTTCCCTCTCTCTCTCTCTGCCTGCCTCTCTGCCTACTTGTGATCTCTGTCTGTCAAATAAATAAATAAATAAAATCTTAAAAAAAAAAGAAACAGAATAAATAGGGTGTGTGTGTGTGTGTGTGTGTGTGTAGAGAGAGAGAGAGCAAGAAAGTAAGAAAAGAGGTCAAGTGAATATGAAGAATTGGCCATGTGACTGTGGAGGCTGAGAAGTCCCCAGATCTGCTGTCTGAAGGCCTGAAAACCGGGAAAGCCAGTGCTGTCCTTCCAGTCTGGTCCAAAGACAGGAGGAAACCGTTGTCCCAGCTGAAAGACGGGAAGCAAGAGCAAAGTTTTCCTCACTCAGCCTTCAGCCAACTAGATGAGTCCCACCAACAACGGGGAGGGCAATCTGCTTTACTAAGTCTTCTGACTCAAATGTTAATCTCATCCAAAACCTCACAGACAAACCCAGAATCATGTTTAATCAAATATCTGAGGCCTCATGGCCTAATCAAGTTGACAGATAAAATTCACCCCTATAGGTTTTCTGGAAGGACCCACAGATACTGTTCATGTAATAGATACTCCAGAAAATAAGAATTTTTTAGCCAAATCCCCAAAGATTTTTCCTTTTGTGTTACCTGGTAAACTGTATTTAAGGATGGATGAAAGAGACTGACCTTGTGTCTTGTGTTATGAAGATGACATGTCCTCCAGGAAGTATGCCTTCTGGCGATGCCCCCCATAGTGATTCGAGCACGTGGTTGTATAATTACCTGGAGCAGCCTTGTGACAGAGTCCACATCTTTCCTATCCAAGCTATTCTTTGCTTCCTCTCCATAAATGAAGGAAACTTTTTGAAAAGGAGAGAATGATGGGGACAGTGTAGTTTTAGAATCTTCCTTAATCCCTAATAGAAAAGGAAGAAGCAGGACAGCAAAAGAAAAAACACAGGGATACAGCTGGTTGACAGAGTACGTATGGGTCCCCAGATATTATCTGCTGGGGTCAGACCACCAGCAGCGGCGAGACTCAGGTCAGAACTGCAGCTCTGCAGGAGGAAACGGGAGAAGAGGAGGCCGCTGCTTGTTCTGACTGCCAGGGAACTTTCCCCCAAGTATTCACACTCAAAAGGAAGGGTCCACACTCAGAGTAAAGAACTTGGTAGGTATATCAGATAACAACAGTGAAAGCTGGGACGCACTGCACAGGCTCCAATCTGTGGGTGACAGCGAGGACACTGGAGGAGGTGTGAGGCTGCTGAGGTGACCCGAGCCCTCAGGGCTCTCGAAAAATACCCAGTGAAAATCTCTCTGGAAGGACAGAGCCACTCCCTGAAAAGGAACTGCTAAGGACCACAGACCCTGCGTGACAGGGCATCAAAGGAGAAAGAAGGCTCAGACACCCATGGAGAAAGAGACCAGAGCAAGTATTTCATGAGTATTAAGGGGGTGGCTACGCTTGGAGGCCGCATTTTCAGTATTTCAATGTAAAACCAGCAGAGGGAGCCCTAGAGCCATGAAACGAGGAAAGCTAGTCTGGGTCTTCCCCTCCCCACCTTCCTTAAAATGAGCAGCTCGAAGTGGATTGAGATCCTACTTCATGCAACCATACTGTAAGAAAAAATTAGGATAGCCCCTCTGAATAATAAAGTTGCAGATAATTAAGTAATATCAGGAAAATAGGGTACCAAAGCAGAATATTACTAATATTCCAATAGAAGCTAAAGGAAATTCAGGGGGTACCTGGGTGGCTCAGTTGGTTGAACATTAGACTTTTGCTTTCTGCTTTGTTCGTGATTTCAGAATCATGGGATCGAGCCCTGCATCGGCTCCGCATTCAACACTGGGTCTGCTTGTCCCTCTCCCCTGCCCCGGTAACTTGCTTGTGCTCTCTCACTCTCTCTCAAATAAATAAAATCTTAAAAAAAAAAAAGGGAAATTTGGAAAATGATAGAAGTTATGAAAGCACTGTGAACATCAGGATTGGAAAATTCAGAACTGAGAGGAGTAAACGATAGGCATAGTGGATAGAGTTGACAGAAAGGAGCAGATGAGGCGCCCAGGCAGTAAACAAGATGTAAAAAAAAATTTCAAAAAGTCAATTTAAAAATGGATAAAACCTAAGCAGTAGTGTCGGGGAATAACCTTGGGTAATCAAACTGCAAGGAAATGCAGGAAAACGGTTACTATAAAACGAGGTTGGTGGTTACGTTTAAGTGAAGGAAGGGGCTTGAAATTAGGATGCAACATAGAGGTGGGCTTCCAGTGGGGGCTGGCAAAATTCCATTGCCTGCACTGGGTGATGGCTGCAAAGAGGGGTTAGCTTGTAATAACTCACAAAGGTAAAAATATTCATTTGGTTTTGTTTTCTAATTGTGTCTGATAGTAATGCCTTTGGTTGCAAATAGCGAAAAAGCTGGCTAATAGGAGCTTAAACAGAGAGCTGTCTCTCTTAGCTTACATCCCTCAGCTGGTGCCTCGGCTCCCGCCACAGTCAGGTGTCCGGGCGCCCCGTCTCTCCAGGGCACTGCCCTTGTGTTTCAGATGCACATTTGTTGCCCGCTGGAGGCGCTCTCCTCCGGGCAAGAGGAGGTGACACTCACTGCAGGAGAAGCTGGGGAGGCGAGTTTTTAGTTTTTAAAGTCCTTATGGTAGAAACAAATGAAGCAGAAGGTGGTTGGGCGCGAGTGTGGAGAGGAGCCTGCCTGCCTGCATTTATCTGGAACAGTGCTTCTTCACCAGGGGGTGATTTGTGCCCCTCAGGAGACATTTGGCAACGTCTGGAGACACATCTGGCTTCCCCAGTCGGCCAGGAGCGTGTGACGCTACGGGTATCTAGTGGGTGGCGGCCAAGATTGCTTCTGCACATCCTACAGGGCACAGGGCAGCCGCCCACAACCAAGAATCCCCTGGTCCCAAACGGCCGTCGTGCTGCGGTTGAGGGACTCCAGAATGCCTTCACGGGGACAGAGGGTCCAGACTGATGTAAATCATTACATTAATAATACTAACACATTGTTTGTCTTTTTTTAAAAGATTTATTTATTTATTTTTAAGAGTGTGAGAGAGACGGTGAGGGAGAGAGCAAATGGGGGAAGGGGCAGAGGGGGAGACTCCTGCTGAGCACAGAGCTCTGGGGCTCAGTCTCACCATCCTGTGAGATCAGGACCTGAGCCAGAATCAAGTGTCAGACGCTCAACTGACTGAGGCACCCAGGCGCCCTCATTATTTGTCTTTTTACTTTCATTTTTCCACATGTGTCCAGTGGAGTAGTGTTTTCCAGAGGCTGCATAACATGTGCTGTTGACTATCTGCTGGTCAAATGCGGAAAGAGATAAGAGAACCATCTGTCTTCCACTGGTCTCGATACTGAAGAGATCCGAAAACCTATAAAACAGCTCTCTTTTCACTGTTTTTTTTTTGTTTGTTTTGGAAAATATCATTATTTTTCATCAAAAATATGTACATTAAGGGGTGCCTGGGTGGCTGAGTTGGTTAAGCATCTGCCTTTGGCTCAGGTCATGATCCCAGGGTCCTGGGATTGAGCCCCGAGTCAGGGTCCCTGTTCAGCAGGGAGCCTGCTTCCTCCTCTATCCCTCCCCCCACTCATGCTCACTGGCGCTCTCTCTCTTTCTCTCAGATAAATACATAAAATCTTTTTAAAAATAAGTACATTAACATACGATGGGGTCTATTCCTAGTTTTAAATGCATAAACATTTAAATAAATATTTAAATTTAGGGTTCTGGGAATGCAGTGGTCAGTGGGAAAAGGGTTTCTGCCTTTAGAGAGATTTCACTCGACCAGTGGAGCCAAACACATTCACTGTGATTATTTCGTAAAGTTCTGTAACAGAGGTCATTTCTGAGTGTGATGGGATTGCACTGGAGAGCGCAGGGTGATGAGGTGGTGTTCCTGGAACAGAGCCTTCTATCAGACCTCACTCAGATCAGTACGACTGTCATTTTCATTTCGTTTCATTTGTCTCCCAAACTGCCCTGTTCCACCAAAGGTAGGAATTGGCTCTATACGTTTGTCACTGGTGGCTTAAGCTGCAACTCACTGATATGCTTCCTGCCCATTTTTAGTGACGGTACTGGCAATATTTAATGAATTGCACGCAGACGTGGACCTTTACGCGCTTCTGTTCGGGGAAAGCGTCCTAAATGATGCTGTTGCCATTGTCCTGTCCTCGTAAGTAACAGTATTACTCTGCCCCGGGGAAGAGAGCCTCCGGCTTCCTGAAGGCTCTGGGCTTAATTCAGACGCTTATCTTAAAAGTGTTAAAGATTGAACCGGGTGTTTTTCTCCACTGATAAAGTTAGTTTTGTCCGCTTGGCAGTGATCCAAATGCTGATGGCAGCATGACACGAGGGCTGGGGGCTGCGGGTTAAAGGCATCCAGCGCGGGGAGTGCTGGGCAGAGTGTGGATACCATTGTGTAAAGTGGGTGTGCTCCTTTTTAACTCTCTCTTCTTTTTAAACCCCAGGTCTATTGTTGCCTACCAGCCGGCGGGATTGAACACACACGCCTTTGATGCTGCTGCCTTTTTTAAATCAGTGGGCATTTTTCTAGGCATATTTAGTGGCTCTTTCACCATGGGAGCCGTGACGGGCGTTGTGACTGCTCTAATATCCTTTCTGTGCTTTCCGTCCCCGCCTGGGTAGGATCGCATGCTAGTACACTCGCAAGAGCAAGGTCTCGGTTCTTCCTCTCAGAAATGGTTTCTTTTTTTTCTTCCAGAAATGAATCTTTAATCGATGCTTCCACTGGGGTCAGGGGGTGGTGGGGGTGGGGGCTCCTCAAATGTGTCCCTTTGGTGAAATGTGACAGTCGAGTATGTAGCTAGCTAGGCCTCTGAAAAAATGTCTGGGAGTGTGACTCTACCCTTAGCTCCATCCCCACCTCTGCATTCTCTCCCTCTGGCAGAGCAGCTGGAGATGGGAGTTTGGGGAGGACATTGATTTTGGAGTCGGGGAGAGAGCCAGGAGGCCGGGAGGGAGCAGGCCGGAAAGTACTGGAGCCTGGAGCCTGCCCTCAGCTGTTGTGGGTCACATGCCTGGCCCGTCAGCGGCAGTTACTGCAAGGTGGCCTCCCGGAAGTGAAGGGTTGTATCCTATTCAGTTCAAAAACCAGCCAAGCAACAGTAAAGCAAAGCATGGGCTGAGCAGACCACCACTCGATAGGTGTGCGGAGTACTTCGTCAAATGTTCTTTCGGTGGCACTTAGATCCCCACTGTCCAGTACGATGCCACGAGAGCCACAGCTGCCAGCCACGTCATCTCAGCCTGCAGTCAAAACCCAGATTATCACTGAGATTTCATACGTGCAATTTCTATAATAAACCTCTGCAACGTGGCACGCATTTTGCTCTTGCAGCATCTCCCAACTTAGACTAGCCCCACTTCCAGTGTTCAGGAGCCCCTTGTGGCTAGTGGCTACCCTACTGGATGGCCCGGATCCATCACTCCTTCCCAGAGGCCTCCGTGATGCCCAGGGACTCAGGCTGCTATGTGAGAGCACTCAGGAAAGGCTTCCATGCTAGCCCACTGGAAGGGCAGTGTTACAAGGGGACTCTCTGTCCCTGAAAGTGACACCAGTACCCAGAGTTGTGCGTTTTATTTCTTCATTTCCCATGTATTCGTGAGGCACCTGCTGTTGGCCTCAGGTCATAGCGGCCCACAGAGGTCAGAGTCTCACTGTCCTCATCTCCCTCCCCAGGCCCTGCCTGAGGTACCCGCAGTGCTGTTAGAACTCCCTGACAGTCACCCCTCAGGCCAAGACCGAGCCCCTCAGAGCCCTGGGCATTGCAAGGAGCACAGAAAACCTATTTCCCATTGCTTTAGAAAGCTCCATTTTTTAAAGACCGCTTTATTGAGGTAAAATTTGCATACCATACAATTTACCGTTTTGAAGTGTACAGTTAAATGACTTTGGGTATGTTACATTACTATCTTTTTAAATTGTGGTAAAATACGTATAACACAATTGGCCATTTGAAGCATTTTAGGTGTATAATTCAGGGGCATTAAGTACATCCACATTGTTGGTGCCACCGTCCCCACTGTTTCCAGATCTTTCTCATCATCGCAAACAGAAACAATACCCCCCTCTCTTCTCTCTCCTCTCTCCCAGCTCTTGATAACCTCTTTTCTACCAGAAAACTTACTTTTTCTTGCTTTAAAAACTGAGCAGCAGCTTTGGGGCCCCCAAAAGAAGAGTTGTAGGGAAAGGATAGCCCTTAGGGAAGGGGGTCCTGGGCTTACCGAGTGTGGTTCTTGGTGGCCCCCATAACTTGTTCCCGGAGCCAAGTTCCTTGACAGGGGCCCACGTGACCAAGTTCACTAAGCTGCATTGCTTCCCCCTCCTGGAGACGGCACTCTTCTTCTTGATGTCCTGGAGCACCTTCCTTTTGGCGGAAGCCTGTGGCTTCACAGGTGGGTTTTCACTACCCGTGGGCTACCCTTCCCCTCCCGGTAGCCAGGGCCGTGCAAACTAGAGGGGAACTCGTGGAGCCGCGCGGTGGAGTTCATTCACCGCTCCCATAGCGTCTGCATGGAGGGTTGCTGAGCGAGGCTGGTGTTCTGCCTGAGGAATAGTTTTATTTCCCAGAGATACACATTTTTAAAGGATGAAATTTATTGCTTCAAGCTCAGCTGTCTCTGAGTACTGGTTCCAGTTGCAAGCAGATGTTTAGCTGCAGAGGTTAACGAACGTATTAACCTCTTAGCTGTTATCATCCCTTAGATTGCTGCTGCTTTCACGAACAGTAACAAGCAACAGACAAAATCTGTATCCTTGTAAGGGTAGCCATGTATCTACTCTGATGAATGTGAACACAGTTCGTCCTTGTTTTGGCTCTGGTTTATTTAATCATTATTTTTCAATACTATGTATTTATGATGCCAGTTTCATGTATTAGTATAAGTAATCTTGTGGTTGTAGTTCTTCCCATTCTCTCATCAAAAAAAAAAAATCACTGACTTTTTCCACTGGAAAACTCAAGTACAATTGCTATACATAATCCAGGTAGTTGGGAAGCCCTTTTAATTCTCTTTTCAAAATAATGCAACATGTCTTTATAGGCAGCCTTATAATATACCCCACTTCTTTAAACTTTGGCAGTTATCTGTAAAGTTCAAGGCACGGTCCAGGTGCACCAGTTGTCTTGCACAACAAAATGGTTACCATTAATCCTAAATCAGGGTAACCAAGGCTTGGAAAAAAATGGCACAGTACTCCGGATCCATTTTGTCTGAAACCCTAGACCATGCACAAACAGAAAGCATTTGCTTGCAGTTAAATTCATTGCTTCTAAGAACAGAGAGGAAAGTGACAAAAGGATATGATGGGTCCCATGGATATGAGGCGCCCCACAGCCTCTTGGAAAGAGTGAATGCTAAATGCCAAATTCAGCGGGAGTTTAGAGGAGAGAGAATGCCCTTAAAACTGGAGCAAGGAGGGAATTCAGGCACCTTGGCTTTGAAGGAAGACAGAAGAAAGGAAGGTTGGTATGAGTGGTGGGGGCAGGCCATAGGAAAACTTCCCAAACTATTCCAAACTTTCAGTAATAGGAAACTTTCCAAACTGTTCAGGAAGCTGGATATATTGGGCTTGCCCACCTGAAGTTTTTGTTTCGGTGGGGATTTTTTTTCCTGCTTCATTTTTTTCCCCTGCTTCATTTTTTTTTCTTTCTTTTTTTTTTTTTTTAAAAAAAAAACCTCTCACCAGGCGTTGTGGCTGTCCTTTTCTGCGGAATCACACAGGCTCATTACACCTACAACAACCTGTCGGTGGAGTCCCGAAGTCGAACGAAGCAGGTGAGAGCAAGCCCTGGGTCCTCCCGAGTTAGTTGTGCATACAAGGGAGGCGCCCCACAGGGTTTACGGCTTCCTTTTCCCGTCCCATCCCGTGCAGCTCTTTGAGGTGTTACACTTCCTGGCAGAGAATTTCATCTTCTCCTACATGGGCCTGGCGCTGTTTACCTTCCAGAAGCACGTTTTCAGCCCTGTGTTCATCATTGGAGCTTTTGTATCCTTTTTTTGGTTTTGCTGTTTTGTCTGTGGACAAGTGACCACTGCTGGGGAAGCTATAATAAGAATTTCTGGTTCGTGATGGTGTTTTTCTGATGAGAAAAAGAAGGCTTACGAGGTTCATAAAACTCAATGGATTTGATGGAGAGATTGGCATTCGTCTGAGGCTGTCCTCTGTGCGTGTTCTGTGTAAGACAGTTTTCCTGTTAGCCTGGTGCATGGCAGGTGGTAGCTTGTTGTATAGAACACCCTTCTTCTTATTTATTTTACTTACTTATTTTCTAACTTATCTTATATATTTATTTATTTATAAAGATTTTATTTAGTCATTTATTTTAGAGAGAGAGAAGAGCACGCCTGTGCCTCTGCATGCAGGGGGAGGGGCAGAAGGGGAGGAACAGGGGGAAGAAGACTCTGCGCTGAGTCCCGACATGGCACGTGGGACGTGGGACCCCGAGACCGTGACCTGAGCTGAAATGAAGAGTCAGATGCTCAACCGACTGAGCCATCCAGGTGCCCCATAAAGCACCCTTCTTAGCAGATCTGCAAGTTGGCCACTGTGTCAGTCCCAGAATCATTTTTATTTCATTGCTACATGAATTCCAATCCAGAAGGTTCCCAGTTTGGAAGACCTGAAGGTTCTGTTACTCTTGTTCCCAACTGCACAGGCAGCCCTTCCTCACGCTGCCCAGAGAGGCCTGCCGGCAATGAATCCGCTTTCCCTGGAGCATACCCGCTGTGAGAGATCACAGTGGAGAAGACTCCCTTTATTTTTTTCCAAAAAAAAAAAAAAGAAGAAAAGAAGAGAAAAAGGAGAGGAAGAAAAGACAAAATGGAAAAATACTTGGTTCCTTGACTTAGTTCCATGGTAAGTGCAGTTTTTGGAAGAGAGACACTGTTTTAGGGATTGGCTTCTCTGAAGAAAGGAGGGATGCGAATGCCCAGCTGTGGGTGGACAGCTCAGAGTTTTGCTCGCTTGGCCTCCAATCCTATTGTTTTCATTGACGTGAACTCCTCTGGGCCTTGGAACGGTAGCAGTTCAGCTCAGCCTAGATTTGTAAACACTGAGCCAGCGTCCCCTATTGCCGGGCATTTACGCTAGCTTTTTCTGAGGCCTCATGGGTAACCTTTTAAAAAAAAAAAAAAAGGAGTGTTTTTCTCTTCTGGGCTTGAGGACCAGGGGATACTCACCAAGCAGCTGGATAGTGACTGTGGCTGGCCTATTGCTGTGCGGGGTCCTTCCAGTTACAGTGTTATCTCCGTCACCTGGGGCTCTTTTGGATGGATTTACATACTCACCAAGACTGACAGCTAAAAATCTGGGGGATCGGCGTTCTCATTCTTGCTCCAGAAAGACCTCACATGTCCTCTAGATCTGTATTCGGAGCACAGCATCTGGGGAGAGAGAGTGAGAGCAGCAGCCCTTGTTTACAGAGGAGGGCCTTGCTGGGAGGGCGAGCTGGGGGTGGGGGGAGCCCCCTGGGAGTCCCAAAGGCCCCTTACCACTTGAGGACCTTTGCATGGCTTCTGGGATAAAATGTGCTTTCTAAGCACTACCTGTTTACTTCTGTTGGAAACAAAACAACACAACACAGAACCAGAGGGGTTGGGAGGGGCACAGATTTAAAAAAAAAAAAAAAAACAGCTAAAAGCAGAAAAACAGTCCTTTACCCTGGAGGAGGCAGAAGACAGTTCCGCCCTGGCTTGTATCTGAAACAGCTGCAGCTCAGGCAGCTGGTGCTCGGCTGGCCCAGAAGCTCCCTGTCCCCAAGGCTCCCATGGCGGTTTCCTTCTGCGACCAGGGCAGCATGCGGCTTTCTGCCAGACTCTAGTCTAAACTCAGCAAGTGAAGGATGACC